>KN488408.1:0-12814 GCA_000787155.1 Scartelaos histophorus | reverse complement strand
GTTTAAAGACGAGCAGATTAACCAACATTCAGAGGAAACAAGCTGGTGGATTGCAGCCAGGTTTGGAATCCCGAGCCGTGACCTCTTCACAGCGCTCATCATTTTCGATTCATCCACCCCACGCGCGCTCACTATTTCTTTGAGACCGCAGCCGTCTGAAACATTACATCAGAACAATAGGTTTTTCGCTTGAGGCCTGATACGAAGCATTTATTTCACTTTATCTTTGACAAGGCATTTCTCAGCCCTGAGTCTGAACTTACTGAAGTTAGTTTACAGCAGCGGCAGCAGCAGTCAGCCATGTGTGGAGACTGGAATGTGTGAGGGGATTCTGAGCCCACGGTTTACAAGAGGACATGGACTGTGGAGCTCAACTGCGACCGCCCGGCCCCCAGCTGCGGAAATCAAATTTTTATTCATTTTTGCCAATGACTTTCTCAAAAATTTGTAATGGTAACATGGTAACTACTGACCACAAGACTCCCGAGGGCTCATTTTACACTGTTTTTTTTATCTTTTTTATAATATTTTCTCATCACAAACATACCTGGAGCTGTTTTTTGTTTAATTCACAAATGTTTAACACAGAAATCCTGTATATTTAGTATAGTTTTTTCTTCAAAAACACTTTTCCACCTTGTAATCTTTGACTAGAATCAAGGTATAAAGTGAACGGTAGCTGCTAAATTTATAAATCACAAAGTGGAACAGAGCATTTTGAGCTTTGGAGATGTAGACAGCCTAATAATAAAGGGCTAGTCAAATGTGTGAATGGAAGAAAACACAACTCAAAGTATATTTTTGATGAAGTAAGAATATTATGCTTTGTGCTAAGTCTGTGTACCAAGTCCCTAACCCAATCAAGTCTATTCTAAATGTAATACATGTAATTATGCACTATGGTTATTTCTCAGACTATTACATTTGTTTTTCCAAACGTTCCAAATAATTCTCATCATTTTCATAGGTCCCCAGCTGGGTTCACTCACATATGAATCAAGATCTCCCCTAAACCTGAAGGAGCTTTGGAGATGTAGACAGCCTAATAATAAAGGGCTAGTCAAATGTGTGAATGGAAGAAAACACAACTCAAAGTATATTTTTGATGAAGTAAGAATATTATGCTTTGTGCTAAGTCTGTGTACCAAGTCCCTAACCCAATCAAGTCTATTCTAAATGTAATACATGTAATTATGCACTATGGTTATTTCTCAGACTATTACATTTGTTTTTCCAAACGTTCCAAATAATTCTCATCATTTTCATAGGTCCCCAGCTGGGTTCACTCACATATGAATCAAGATCTCCCCTAAACCTGAAGGATTTGTGTTATCTTAACTATTGTCGGTACATTTTTTCATTGTCCATGGATATCTTTTTATTGTTTTAAAATTGTCCAAATGCAACTTGCAGCATATATTAAGTTTCCGTTTAGTTCCCCCTCTCTTTGCTTACTCTTTTGTCACATGAGTGCCCTGTGGAAGCATGGGGAATGTCGGCTTGTGGGCTGAGCTTTGGATCTTATTGCTAAGTGTATGGAAGGTTCAAATAGGGCTTATGTGAAATTGACTATTATGAAGAGGTAGTTTTGAAGTCCACAGCTACCTTTTGTGCTGCCGTTTTGTGCAGACACTGAAATCTGATCGAGTCTAAAGGCTGTGGGGAATAGACTTGGGGCCTTTAACAGCAGAGTCCTGGAGTGAACTGTGTAACTGACCTTTTAAAGTCCTGGCCTCTAATTCAATTTGGGAGATGCACTTTAAAATTCAGCATCAGCTTTTCATAACCCTCAAAAAGAGGCACAAAATGTACCCAACACTGTCAGAAATGTGGAATAAGAGCCAATGTGCTGTCGGTGCCTTTTGTCAGTGTCTATGGAGCTGTAGTTAGTTTTGGACTTCAGTTATTGATACACTTTGTATTCTAGTTAAATGCCATTGGAATGAGGTGCAGAGACACGCCTCCTGGCTGTAATGACCATGTGCTACAGCATTTTCATCTGAACTGTGTAACTGACCTTTTAAAGTCCTGGCCTCTAATTCAATTTGGGAGATGCACTTTAAAATTCAGCATCAGCTTTTCATAACCCTCAAAAAGAGGCACAAAATGTACCCAACACTGTCAGAAATGTGGAATAAGAGCCAATGTGCTGTCGGTGCCTTTTGTCAGTGTCTATGGAGCTGTAGTTAGTTTTGGACTTCAGTTATTGATACACTTTGTATTCTAGTTAAATGCCATTGGAATGAGGTGCAGGGAAATGCCTCCTGGGCTGTAATGACCATGTGCTACAGCATTTTCATCCTGCTGCAGACTCCTGCACTGTGCTCCAAAATGCACAGTGGTGCAGTGGGTTTGTCTTTACCTCTCCAGGCAGCACCAGCCAGTACATGATGGCTCTGAGGACGTGTCTTGAGGTCCTGACAAAAAAAACAACCATGTGGGGCTGATAAGGTTAGATAGAAGGGTATTTCTCTTTTCCATACTATGTAATGCTTAAAGGATGTTTTTATTTCAGATCATCATCAAATAAATGTATGCAAATAAAAAAGATAATAATAATAGGGGAGAAAATCAAGATGCTGATATATGCAAATTTGACGAGTTCCTGATGGCACTGATGAATTAGATCCAGAGCTTTGCTCCAATTCTGGACGTCTTTGTTTTCAACCTGGAGGACACCTATATCTGCCCAGTGAAGGAGCACATGATGCTCCAAATGGAGAACGCCAAGACCTGCAAAAGGTATGGACAGGAACCTCTAGACTCTGATCGATACATGTATTTTTTTACATTTGTCTCTGTCGCCATTATGTTGATAAAGATTGTGTATCTGCTATGAACCAGTTCATGTTTAAGTGGCTTTGAGCAAATGGGTACAAATATCACCCTTCGTTTTGCTATTTGCACTCAAGGACACTGATGAGGATCCGAGTGAAATGGCCAATGCACTCACAGGATATGGTGCACACAGAGAAACGTTTAGTGGAGTTTGGGATAAAAGCTCTTGGATGGTGGGAGTGAGGAGCACCTGACGCAGTGTGAATGTGCTCTGGATGTGTCTGTCCAGGTGAGGAGCTTTGTCTTGGTGTTGGTCTGTATGTTTCGTGAACTGTCTCTCATAATGTGTCTGCTCCGCACAGGACACCTTCACTAACCTTACGGTAATGAATAAAACATAAGCAATAAGTAAATCATTAATAAGTAACTTGTTAACTCAGACTGATTCTTGAATTAAAATTAAAAATCAGTTTCATGATGTAGATATTAGCATAGATTTGTGCAGCTCAAATACTACAGATGTTCACAGATTACATCTCCAGCAATTAAACTGCACAAACCTCTCTGTCTATGCAAATATCCACATCATAAATTCGATTTTTGATTTTAATCCAAAAATCCGTCTGATAATATCCCATACCATTGTTAGCAAGTTTTTGTTTTTCATACTTTGTTAGTTGTGCATAAATTCTTCATGGACAGAATATGTCCTTTGTCGAACTTGTTGGATGAAGATTTTATGATAACGCAGATTTATGAAGCTGGTGGAAAATATGCAACACTTTTCTGCAGGTATTTTCCCGTAGAAAAGCACTGACAGGAAGTGACGTTTACCCTACGTCACGGCTACTTCCTGTCCTTGTGAAAAAGCTCTGTGTTAGCTACGTTACAACATTTTAAATGAAATTCATAGATCTGATTCTCCATCGTTTTTTTGTGAACTGAATGATTTTTCTAGCCAAATAGTAATCATATTAGGATTATTTAATTATTTACCATTTTAAGTAGGTTATGAAAAAAGCTGAATTCATAAATCCAAATAATATTGACATTTACACACATGCTGGTGGGTGCAAGTAGTGTTAAAACTCACAAGTCAATTTTGTGTAATATACCTTTCGTTAAGTCGATATAGTAATTACCGTGACTGGAGTAGCTATGATCAAATTGCTCTTCCAACCACCCTCATCTTGTTTTAATCATGTTTCCTCACACACGTCCGCAGATGTGTACAACCCGCTGTGTGGTTGTTGTATTGCCGCAGTAATTTCTGGTAAGTCAGGGTGACCACTTCTATTAGAGTCAAATGGAACAGGAAAAAGTCTATTTCACACAAATCACCGCGCGTTACACATTCAGACGGTCCCGCGCCATTTCGGAAACATCTGTGAAATAGCCCTGAGGATTATTGTAATCTATGGCTTTAATAAAACTAGTGTGTGGCCGTGTGGAGTAAATGGAAATGTTAATCAAAATATTAGATCACAGCAGGGTCCAAGCAATACTCTGAAAGTGCAAACTGTTACTGTCATAGTTGGTTAATTGGAAAGGTTCAAACGCATATTCTTGTGTAAGATTTTGGTTTGGAAAGGCCCATATTACTATATTTTCTGATTTCTCTTATAATGTCGTTTCCTCGTCAAAAAACATGCCTGAAGTTTTGTTGTTTTTTTTTTTTTCACATGTTTAACACACAAACCCTGCATGTTTAGGCTTTAAGTAAAGTTCTTCTCTCAAACAGAAAACACTCTGTTCCACTTTGTGATGTCATATGGTAATACAGGAAGTGATCTGAGCCAACTGTGTACTTAGACACAAGGTGAACATGTTCAAATCAGGTTTAAAATTGGCGATGTTTCTATTTTGTAACCGGCGATTTCTCTTGGTGTTTGAATTGAATATTCCAGATGTGTGATATCATGTGTACTGGGGGTTTGGGGTCTATATTTCATTGCATTTTAAAGGTCTATTAAACCATCAATCAATATTACACATTAAAACATTACAAATTTTTCCAGATTGGATTTATAAATCCATCTCCGCTAATACGAGGTCAATTTTAATCACATAAAAAGTTATTTAGAATGTGAGAAATTAACTGCATCCAACTTCTCCACTGTAGCTAAAATACCTTCATAATAATACGCCTATTAAATGCAGGCACATTTTCTGATCAATAGTGAATTTAGAAAATCCCTCCAGATATTTTTGGGTCCCAAAAGTAGAACATGTCCAGTAAAAAGAGGATGTCAGGTAACCCTCACCCTATTAGTGGCAATAGAGCTTTTTCACAAGGGCAGGAAGTAGCTGTGACGTAGGGTAAACGTCACTTCCGGGATTTTCTATGGAAAAAAACCTGTGGAAAAGCTTCATAAATCTGGCCCATCATCAAATCTTCATCCAACAAAGTCAACAAAGGTCCATGAAATATTCATCCACAACTAACAAGTTATGAAAGACAAAAGCTTAAAGGCTAACAACAACTAGAATTAGCGAACTACTCCTGAGCAAAACTGACTTTATGGTAATGTTATCAGATTGATTCTACATTTAAAATTAAAAATCAATTTCATGATGTGGATATTTGCATAGACAGAGAAGTTTGTGCAGTTTAATTGCTAGAGATATAGTCTGTGAACATTTGTAGAATTCGAGCTGCACAAATCTATGCTAATATCTACATCATGAAATCGATTTTTAATTTTATTTCAAGAATCAGTCTGAGTTAACAAGTTACTTATTCATGATTTACTTATTACTTATGCTTTATTCATTACCATAAGGTTAGTTTCCATGACAATAAAAAAATGTGGGACTTGTGGAAAAAAATGTCCCACATGGCAGCAGGAAAGACTCAGCTGGTGACTGTCACTGATGAGGAATGTGCCAATGAGCTCAATGACTTCTTTTTAAGATTTAATGAACAAAATGATTCTAATACTGTTTTAACATTTGATTGTGACGGTTTTCATTATTGTGATTTTAATATCGATTTGCAATATATACAGTCTACAAAAATCTGCTGGTCCAGATGGGTTGTCTGCTTTTTTAATCAGGAGCTGTGCACAGGAATTGTCTGAGCCCTGGTATCCAATCATTGTGTCTTCTGTTGAAAATGGTACCGTTCCTGATCTTTGGAAAAAGTCAATAATAGTACCAATTCCAAAGACATCTTGCCCAGGCTCAAATAAGACTATAGACCTGTAGCCCTAACCAGTGTAGCGATGAAATGTTTTGAAAAGATAATGGTCAATAGACTAAAATCTGAAGTTTCTGTTTATCTCAACCCATTGCAGTTTGCAGACCGACAGGGCCTTAGCACAATTGCAGATGCAGATGCAGTTATCAGTCTGTTGCACCTGGTCTGTAGCATTTGGAATCTCCTGGGACTTATGCAAGGGTCTTATTTGCAGATTTTAGTTTTGCATTTGATACTGTACGCCCCATTCTTCTTGTTCAAAAACTACTTGACTTGAATGTAAGCCCTGCACTTGTGAAATGCTTTTACACTTTAGATCGCAACAAGTGAGGGTTAACAGTACATTATCCAGAGCCAAGATTTGTAGTACAGCTGTGCCACAAGGTGCAGCAAGTTCACCCATTTTGTTCACCCTGTATACAAATGAATGTTCAAACAGTCAACCAGGAAACAAAATCATAACATTTTCAGATGACACGGTAATTGTGAGTCTTCTTAAAAATGGTGACTGTATCTCCACCGACCATAAAGAAATAAACTCTTTTCTGTCTTGGTGCAGTGAGCATCACTTCACTCTTAATGTGAATAAAACTAAGGAGATGGTGTTTGATCCTCGAGCTCTGCAGACTCATGATCCTGTTGTCACTGAAGGTCGACATATAGAGCAGGTTAAGTCTTTTAAATATTTGGGTGTGTACATTGGCCATTTGTTTTAATGGAATGTGCATGTTGATTTTCTTTGTTCCAAGCTGTACCAGAGGCTCCACTTCTTAAGGAGACTGAGGCTGTTTGGTGTGAGCACAACAATCATGACCTGTTTTTCTAATGCTGTGTTGGAGAGTCTGATACACTACAGTGTGGTCGCCTGGTTCGGCTCTTTAACTGTCCAATGTAAAACTAAACTTGGAAAAATGGTGAATAAGGCCATGAAGGTGATTGGCAGGAAAGAATTTCCATCTCTGCAAGACATTTTTCTAAATTCTGTGCTAGCTCAGGTCAGACGGATTGTGGGAAACTCTTCTCACCTGTTGCATGGAGAATATGAAATTCTTCCATCAGGCAGGAGGGGGCGCTATCGAGTGCCTCACTTTAAGAGCAACAGATATAAACTCTCATTTGTGCCCACTTCTGTTGCACTGTTGAACAAATCTGCACAACAAAGGTGCACTTAAATCACTTTAAAAGGTGCAATAATGATGTGTTGAATAGGGTTGGTATAACTTGATCACTTTATGGTTGTGCAGTGCACAATGGACAATGGACATTAACAGTGGACACATGTGTCTTGTGACTGTGGCCTGTCTGTACTTTATGTGATTGTAACTGTTTTTAAGCTGCGGGGAGTGATCCCAAGACAAATTTCTTTTTGGGACAATAAAGTTTATCTTATCTTAGTTTAGTTTTGCTCAGGCACAGTTTGCTAATGCTAGTTGTTGTTAGCCTTTAAGTTTTTGACTTTCATACCTTGATAGTTATAAATTCTTCATGGACAGAATATGTCCTTTGTCGACTTTGTTGTTGAGGATTTGATGATGAAGCAGATTTATGAAGCTGGTGGAAAATCAGATAAAAAAGTCCAAAGTGTGGCCATGGTAAAAGTAAGACGACAGACGCTAAAAGTGGCTCTTTAGCAGTTAGCCATATTGGAATGCTACTTAAACACAGAAATGTCAGTAGAAATTTAAAACAGTGGTGCACGAAAGTATTCTAAGATGGAAAATGTTGTATAAAAATCATATGAAGTGAATTAGATTTACCACTATTATCAAACCCCTTGTAAAGAATGAAGCTCAATACCTCATAGGACAATGCATGAAACTTCCCCGTTTTGCTGCATTGTCCTAATTCAGATAAATAAATGAACCCGATTGGTGGGTCGGGAGGTTTTGATGGCTCGGATCAGCCGTCTCACTTCGGTCAGTCTACCCCGGGGCAGCTGTGGCTAAAGAAATACCACCACCGTATGTAAGTCGTAGTAAGTTGAATCGTAGACAGTCTGAGATCACCAAAGAGTGTTGTCGTGAAAACACTCTTAGAATCCGTTATAACCGCTGCGCAAACTGTTTCTTCTCCACATAAATATGCATGCGTTTGTAATGAGTACTAATAATATATTGATTAGAGGTGTGGGAAGAGGGGAAAGGGTGCCAGAAGGGGCCAAAAACATGCTGAATAAAATATACGGCGATACATCTACCTGCTGATTGGTTTTCGTTGTTGCCTGGATACGTAGTTTAAGGCTAACTTAGTTGTTTTAAACCTTTTATTTAATTCTTTTTTAGATCATCAGTGATTTATCGTGTGTGTCTGGAGTGTGGTTGTTTGACTGACATTTTCATTAGCTTGGGTCCGGAGGCTAAAGAGTAACTGGGGGCTAAAGGCTAACGGTTGCTAGCTGCTAAAGACGCATTGATTAGAGCAGGTTATGGGTTCAGCTCCCATTAGACACAAAGGAGTTTGTTATTGAGTGAGCGACTGAAGGGTTAGGGCTTATAATTGTGATCGGTTTAACGGTCAGATTACAGATTTGTTGACGTGGTTTGTAGTTAATATCTCTGCGATTGCTGGGCCTATCCACGTGAAACATAACAATTTGGGGGATTTTTGTTTGAGTTTGAATGTTTTTTAGTTGCTCGAACATTTAGCCTGGTCCACTGAGTCCTTTCTGCTGCTGGGATATTGCACCACAACACAGAAACAAGTATCTGGGACAGTGTCAGGTAGCTTGTCAACCATTTGCTTTTTTGATTCTTTTGTAAATGCACCATGACAGAATCAAGCGCCTGAGACAGTATCAGGCAGTTGGTTTCCGGTGATTTTTAGTAACAAAGTGGCTGACTGGACAAAAATGATCACCCTGTCAGTAGCTTCTGCACATAAACTTGGGCTCTGGTTATAATCCCTTAGCAAAAAGAAGTTTATTTAAGTGTACTTTGAGCATACTTATTTTATACTAAAACTGAGGAAGTATACTTGAAGTTGACATTTTATACACTATATTATGTATATACAGAAGCATATTACAGTAAAGTATACTTGGCTTACACTGAAAAATATAAACTAAAGTCTAGACTAAGTACATTAATACTGCGACTTACACTTTAAAGTTTACTAAAGTATAAGTTTTAGTATTATACGTCTATAAATAGTATGCTATAAGTAATATGCCAAGCAAACTTAAAGTATAACAACAAGCAAACTAGTAAAATAACTTTATAAAAGTATACTTAAAGAATACTGTGATAAACTAAACATAGGGACTCAAGGTATATAACTAGTAATGTAGCTCGACAGTAGCTCAGTGGGCGGCAGTAGCTCAGTTGGTAGAGCGTTTGTCCACTGATTCAAAGGTTGGCGCTTTCAGTCCCACAGATGAATGATGTCATTGTGTCCTTGGGCAAGGCACTTAAACCACATCGCCCCTAGTGTGAGTGCACACTGGTGTATGAGTGGCTGAGTGGTTCCTTTTTGTCAAGTGCTTTAAGTGCTGTGAAGGTGGAAAGGCGCTATATAAAAACCTGAGCATTTGCATGGCAGTATATAGATTAGAGTACTTATATTATAAGTACACGAGAGTGCTATACCAAGTACATTGAAAATGCACCTGTTAAGAGACATGCACCATGCAGATTTCAGGTTTTGTATTTTTGTGTTAAAACTGAACAATGTTGAGAGGATCCGGGCATGTTTGATGCCCAAATCACCAACTGTTAAACTTGTATTTTTGTGTTAGCTACAACTGAGAGTTACTGTAAATGACCTGAATAAAGTTCCATTTATCCGACACGCGTTTTGTTTCTCTTATTGTGCCTTATAATCCGATGCTCCTTATGTGTGGACAATGACACAACTGACATATTATTTGATACTGCGCCTTATAATCCGGTGCACTTTATAGGCTGGAAGTCCAAAAAAGTATTAAATTAGTATATTTTCTCGTACATTAAAGGTACATGGTCTGTAGTATACTTATACTGAAACATACTTAATAAAATGAACTTTAAGTATACTACTTTTTGCTAAGGGATGCACTTTCTATTGAAAAACTGTGTGATGGATTCAACATTTATGTTAATCTCACTGTTTATTGAAATGGTAATGTAATGTTCACTTTGTTTAATCAACCCTATCATAACCAATGTATTGAAAATGTAAACTTACACATTTCTCTTGTCTGAGTGTTACAGAGATATGGGTTGCAGAAGTCACATCCAATGTAAACAGTAACCATCTTGGGAGACCATTGTTTAAAGGAAAATGATGTGGAAGGGGAGTGACTGACCTGACCTGGGGCCTAACTTGACCTGAACACGCTGAGCTGAAAATGTGTTTAATGTTTTATTTTTACAACATGACAACTATGTAATCAACTGAAACTACTCATGGTGAAATGTTTATGTGCCCTCCCCTTCATTTGAGATGGGTAGTTCCCATGTAATAGGAATCCAAAATGCAATAAAAGGCGCAAACAAAAAAGAGCTATTCAGAGGGTATTGAGTGAACAGCAAGGTGCCGAGTTGCATGTAACTTAAGTTCTTCTCTCAATACTCCCTCCATTTAAGCATAGGTTAAAGGTGAACCTATCACTGTGCCCTCTGTCTATAACCGATTCTGTGAGTCTTGTCATTTTGGTTTATAAATGTTCATATTAACCCACACTACTTGATCCTGGTCATTTCATGTCACTATTTTGTCCCTAAATCAAGATATGAACAGTATCTAGTGTTTACAGGTTGACAGCCCTGTCGGTTAGCGCCTGCTCTCTGCCAACCAGTGGAGCCATAAAAGTGGGTGAACCCTGTCAGGTTTGCTCCTGATTGGTTCTTTGGTTTTGTGCTCGGACGTCCAAATATAGCCCCTCCATAACTCCATAGCCTTGATAAGCTTCATTTGGGTGACATACTCCGCTTTTCCCCTTTTATTAATCTATGCTTCTGTGTTAGATTAGATTATAAGATTAGATTATAGATTATAGATTATAAATAAACTTCACACAGCCGTCCGAGTTATATTCAACGCAGTTCTTTTTGAGCTCTATACTGTATCACAAAGCCTGAAGCTGGTTCCACGCTCGATGCTTTTCCGTGCGGAGTCCATAGACGAGTGTCAGATGGGCTCAGACCGTTGTGTGCAGTGAATAGGAGCTGTTACAGAGGAGAGGATCACAGTGACCGGTGAAGAGGGAAGATCAAGTACAGGGCCACGTCTCACAATCGCTTGTCAGTGTCTTTCTTCCGGCACGAGTGAAAAGTGCATTCTGCTCATATACTCTTCATATTTAGAGTCACTAATTAAAGGCAATACCTGATTTTGAAATACTTCCTCTTGAAAATGTGGAAAATGGAACTGGTTCATTTTAAACTGTATTTTTCCACTCTCTTGTACGGCTGAAAATCAGATTGAATAGTTTCATTTTGTGGTTTCAACAAGCTTGGATTTTTCAGTTAGTCACCTCAGATATTTTTGGACATGTTTGAAGATATTTTTGTTCAATATTTTAGTGTGTCAAATTAGAAAGAGTAATTTGCACCCAGAAGCCAATCCAAAAAATACAGTCTTACACAATAAATAATAAATACTCACTTATAGTCAAAGTATGTAATTTTTCTGCCAAAATTAAAATAAATAAATAAATAAAAGCTTTTTAAAATTTAATTTGTTTATTTTGTGTTTGTTTTTCGACATATGTAGAAAAATATGCCTCCAGAATGTTACATACTTTACCTATAACAATGCGTACAGGTATAGTATGTGGCTGAAATGATGGTACTTCTAAAACTGCAGCCTTTGTTATTTCCCCAATGCAAATCACAATGACATCATTTTGATTTGATTGTGATTAGTCTTGCAGCAATGTTTTAGAGGTCAACCTACACTGTAAAAAATTTAAACTGCATGAGTAGGTTGACCTCCAAAACATTGCTGCAAGACTAATTTTGCTGCAAGAAAATTGTATCTAATTTTGCTCATTTTATAGGTTTTTATAGTGACCAGAGAATCACAGGTTTACACAGATGAATTGGACTGGAAAAGTTTTGCATTTGCACCTTATTCCAGAAGTTGCCATCATCATCTGGGTTGCATTATTTTGTATGGGGCAACCAATCCTAACAGTAAATAAGTTCAATAAGGCTGATAAAGCCATTTTAAAGCCCCCAGAGAATCAGTGCTGAGTTTAATTGTTGATGCACATGAACAATGAACATTTATACAATTATGAACCTTTATCATGTTTAAAATGTAAAACTTTTCCAAAATTCTGCATCGACATGAAGGGATCCCCATATGAACAGAAGTGTCACCAAAGCATTTAGAGGATTTGGAGCATTTGGAGCATTTAGAGACAAAACTCTTCTACGTGTTTGATTCATATGTGAAATTCTTTGCTGTTATCTTTAAGTTTCTATTATGAAAGTGTACCAAATTTCTTTAGTACGTGAAAAAACAAAGTTCACTATGTTCACTGTGTTTGTGAAAGAGCACTGTGTCAATTCTTCAAAGAAACAACCTGAGAACTGTGCGAACTGATGAGAAATATTCCAAATGTCGTAACCACATGTGTCCCTGCTCAGATACAGCTTTGATCAAACTGAACCAAGTTTCAAAAAATGTGCCAAAAAAAAACAACTGTAATAAAGGGTTATTCGAACGTGTGAAAGGAACAAAACACAACTCCAGGTCTGTTTTTGGTGAGGTAACAACATGACTTGAAGCTTACAAGACTCAATTGTGCATAATAGAGGACCTTTAAGCAGGCTTTATTTACTTGAGTGCAAGTACAGTTGGAAAGTGCCTGGAGATAACAGCGTCTGGAGCTAAAAGCCTCCCTGTTAAGAT
>KN488407.1:27307-42932 GCA_000787155.1 Scartelaos histophorus | reverse complement strand
CTGTGTAACTTTCTGCTTGTCTCCATGATAAGTTTAATTTCATCTGTGGAACATTCCAAGCACAGCATCTCCTAGGAAACCAGCCTGTGGCTAACTCTCCAAAAAAGTAACACAATGCACCTTTAAAACATATTCAAAACTGTATTATATGTGTATCTTAATGATCATCAAACTTCATGAAATAGAAAATGATCTGAAGCATAGCCTCTTTTCAAAGTAACAATTCTCATTTGCACAAATGCATTACTTGACCTTGCAATATATGCAAATACCTTTATTTGTGTCAATTAGCTAATAGCACGAGCTAAAAGTACATGATCAGCTTAAGGAGAAAACTGCCATTAGCGACCCAGTGCACAGCCAGTGATAGTCATGCAACAGCTGGGGAGGGCCGCTTAAAGAGCCACCACATCTGATCAGCATCACATTAACTTTCAACTTATGGACACTGTGGCTCTCCTCCAGCCATCTCCACACCAAGGTCACTTCTGATGAAACCATGATGAAGCCCGCCTTTTATCAACAGATTTCTCCTCGTCTTCTCTTTCCATCTCTCTCTCTCTATCTATCCATCTCTGTCTGTCTCACTCTCTCTCTCTCTCTCTCTCTGAGGTCATTTTGAGAGGTCCCAAACCACTTACTTATAACTTAATTTTCTATGAGCAAGCCAAATATTCTGTCAGGGGTGTTTTACTGTATATTTGAACAGTATTAGACAGAGGAAAGTCATTATGTTTTTCAAGAAGTACGAGACGATCATAACTGAATGAGCCTAAGTTAGTGTGTAACTTTTCTGATCCATCAAATTGCTTCATCTGAAATGTTTAAAAAATGGCATGAAATCTTTTTATCATCATGGAGACCAAATCAGACCAAGTTATAGGTCAGATCTGTGCAGAATCCCTGTTTTTCTAGATATAAAACCACATGTTATTGAAGAAACGTGAGGTAGAGCTGTTTAATGTCACACTGTGCAACATTCCAGGCAGAGCAAAGTTACATAATGGTTTATTGCAAGTGTTATACAGCCCTGTCTCCTCCTCTCTCCTCACTCCATCTCAGCACTGGTCTCTTGGCACAAAGTTACCAAACAGTGGGGTGACGGAGTTTTAATTACGAGACGTTCCGCCGAGTTAATTGAACCAAGCGTGCGCCCCCTAATTTCACTTTACAGCAAATCAAGATGTTACTTATGTAAATGTGTCCGTCCCACTGGGAGACAGGGACCGGAGCCAGGGCCCAAAGTCATTCTCTCCTCACGGCGCAGAGCTGCTGCATCGGCAACTTCATCCACGGGACTTTTAGAAAACGCGGAGACTCCTTCAAACGCCACGATCTCAAGGAGGTCCACGTGCTGCTATAGGTCACGAACTAAATCCAAGTAAATTAGGGTTTTTAAAAGACTCATATTACGCTATTTTCTGATCCGTAGTATAATAATGTCCTTTTTTCTCATGATTAATGCACAAAATCTGCATATTTTGGCTGAGTTCTGACAGGAAGTGCTCCAAAGTGTTATAAAACTCTGTACACGTCACTAGAATCGTTTGGATACTTTCATTCCTGTAATCGCCAATCTCGACTGAACAAAAGGTAAAAAGTAGCTGCAAACTTCAAAAATACCTCTTTATGACATCACAAGGTGGACCAGAGCGTTTTGAATATTGAGGATGCAGACAGCAGGATTAGATAATTCAGGATTACTCAAAAAACACCCCTGGTTATGTATTTGATGAGGTAACAACATTCTAACATGACTTATTCTGTTATATATAAAGTTATAATGAAATGGCTACAACGCAAAGTACTTTACATCAAGGAACCAAACTCACGGATATGTAAAACAGTAAGAGAAATCTGTAATCCACTTATTTTCTGTCAAATCTGGGAAGAATCAGAACCACTTTGTACGATCGCAAACAATACATAACCATAAAATGTCTGTTTAAGTCATCCAGGTAAGGCTCTTCCATCAAAAACCTGTGTCCAGTTGACAGAATTTAATTTCTCTTTTGCTATAACTGTAAAATAAAGCTTTTATAGTCATCAACCACTGACTTTTTTATCTAATTACAAGTCCCTGAATCTAATTTGGAGTGAGATATGATTCTGCTTTTACATGGGAACAGTCAGGATCCAATAACTAATCGATCTAGTGTCTCTTAGACCTCCCTCCAGACACCAGCATTACCTGCCCTTAGATTTACCTAAATAATCCAGATGAGATTTGAATCAGATCACATCCAATAAGTGGGTGCTGCAGCCGAGGCAGAATAGAAAATATACAGTAGAATATACAGTAGGAGTGTGCACAGCAAAACGTGGAGAGTTAAAATTGACTCTTGCAGAATCAATTTCAACATTTTCTCAGGGTTTACATGAGTCCAGTCTGGTTTAGAGTTGATTTAACACTTCTGGAAATGTTAATTAAGTAACCACAGTTCTTGTTTAACCTCAAAATCAAGAGTTATATTCATGTTTTGAGTGATCACACTGTGGAGGATTATCCTGATTTAGCTAAACAACTCACAGAAATGTTTTATTTTAGTTAATATAAGATAAAAATGATCTACAAAACTGCTTCAAACTGGTCTGCTCCATCTTTTTTGTGACACATGTTAGAATTTATTATTGCTAGTTATATTTTTACTCTTGTTAATTACCCTCTTAAGCCCCAAGGCCCTATTTCTTGAAATTACCAATATTTGATATTTTAAGGTATTAAACTGCAACTACATGGCCTACATGGGCAAACAAGGTGTCATATAAAAGGCAAGACCTTGTAGATTACTGTGGTTGTGAAATTTTGCTAATAAATTATACTGGTTAAGAGAAATTCAAGTTGAAACACATTTTTTTGTATTTTTTATATTGTGATGTATGAGCTGCTGTACCGCAAAAATCCCCTTGTGGATCAATAAAGTTTGTCTAAGTCTAAAAATAAACGCAAAACCCAACTTAAACCGCCATTTAACTTTCAAATAGTAAGTACTTTTGGGGTTAAAAACAACTCTTAAATATTTTACCCTGAATGTTTAACCTTCCAGTTTTTGCTGTGTAGCAGGTGTCATTGAAACTTTACATCCAAATTAAACTAAAATGATTAAAAAGTCATGCTGTATGTTTGAGTGCGTCATCTATGTATTGAGAATGATTTCTGAGTGGAGTGAAATATTCTCTAAATGCCTTAAGTGCTTTTAAACCTCATTTCAAGTATTATTTCAAGCGTTAGTAGGCTTGATGCAAAAACAGTACTTCTTGAAAACACCAGTGGCATATACACTAACTCTAAAATATGGAGCTAAAATCTAAATTAATCTTCTTCCTTTGACAATAGTTGAGAAAAAGCTTTTTTTTGAAACACCAGCGGCTGTGAACATACGGTCCACTGCTTCTCTGAGCCTGTCCATCTCTGCAGACCGTATCCACACTACACCGAGACTGGCTCTGTGACTGAGTTTGTGCAGATAAATGGGGCAAACAAAGATTTAAATTTCATATTTTCCAGCATTTCTATAGAGTCACATAGTTTGGGATCGTTGTTGCTGTGCTGTGTTTCGCTTCAATTAAAACAGACAGATTAAAGGAACTGAATGTAGCCTGTGGTCTTACAGTTTAAAACGTACTACGATCTCATTTTAACCTAAAAGCCATGTCTCATTTGAAAGCTCCAAACTCATTCACTGAACTAAAACACCAAATTATAACATAAATACAGTTCTAATTTATGTGCGCATGTTTACCTTATGTCTGGAGATACAGTATTTCATGCTAGAATGTTAAATGTCATTGCATTAGACTCATCTAGTGTCCTGGAGATAACCAGGGGACGCCGTCAGGTCAGGTTAGGTTAGATCTCTAGAGAGGCGACCTCACTCACTGAGAAGAACTGTGACGTCAAAACTTAATGGCACTAAAAGCAAAGTAAGTGCATTATGACATTGCTTAAAGTTCCAAAGACTCCATTTTGTGTCATTGAGGACCTTTAAATCCATCTACCGTATTTTTCGGACTATAAGGCGCATCTAAACTCATTACGTTTTCTCAAAAATCAACATGTATGACCTTTGGTTGTGTTTTCCAATAATCAAACCAATTTTATGTAGTAACATTAGTCTAATAACGTATTAGTGGGCGAGTCAGGAGGAGTAATATGTTGGCCACATATAGGGCGACTGTGCAACATACCGGTAGTTCTGCCGTGTGCTGTACAAGGACCCAAAATGCACCTGTTAAGAGACATGCACCATGCAGATTTCAGGTTTTGTATTTTTGTGTTAAAACTGAACAATGTTGAGAGGGATCCGGGCATGTTTGATGCCCAAATCACCAACTGTTAAACTTGTATTTTTGTGTTCGCTACAACTGAGAGTTATTGTAAATGACCTGAATAAAGTTCGATTTATCCGACACGCGTTTTGTTTCTCTTATTGCTCCTTATAATCCGATGCTCCTTATGTGTGGACAATGACACAAGTGACATATTATTTGATACTGCGCCTTATAATCCGGTGACCTTTATAGCCCCAAAAATACTGTATTTCCATCAGGTGAAGTTAAACTTGATGGTCTTCAAAGTATATTTCTGAAATGAAGTAAATGCTCTAGATTTGAGCGTATTACTGCAGAGGATTATGGTTAAGCAAGTGACTCTACTTGCACTACAAAAAGGTACAGAATGCACCTTTAATTTACAAAAGGAATCACTCACTGTTACTATTCCAGGTGATTCTTGGCCCTGTCTCCCCGGGTCGGACAGACAGGTGCAGCGGCAGGCACAGCCCGTCCGTGAGCTGTGGAGCATTTTAATGAGACGAGATAGATTAGGAGGAATCCGTTACTGCTGACGAGGTGTTAACTGCGCACTGCTACTTTCCAATATGCCAAGGACTTACGGGAACACCGGGCTCAAATCTCTGATCCAATTTGGAAACAAAGCAACGCTATTAAAGTCATCAGGACAAACATGCATACAAGAGGGGATTAGGTCTGACAGGCCCGTGATGAAGTCCTATGGGAGGAGGAGGAGGAGTAATGATAATCTCCACGTTGTAATGTAACACCAGTGAGATGTAAGAGACACTAGTTTGCATGTGTTGATTGAATATGGTCCCTAGAGACTGTGCCCGGGTGCAAACATCAACACAGGTATAAGTCTAAACTGATATTAAATGACGGCGTTTTTGGCCGTAGATCGGATTACGGCCGCGGTTTATGACGGCTGCTGTTTATGCATTAAATGTGAACGTTGCTATAATGTTTCCCCATCAAAAACATAGCTGGAGTTGTGTTTTCTTTCATTCACACATGTTTAACGCACAAATCTTGCATATTTAGGCTGAATTCTTCTCTCAAACTGAAAAAAAAACTCTTAACTAGAATCATTTTCCTAATTCAACAAAAGGTAAAAGATTAAATTAAGCACTTTATGACATCACAAGTTGAAACAGAGCATTCTGTGCTGTAAAACGTGTAGGAAAACTGATAATAAAGGGTTACTCAAACATGTGAGAATGAACAAAAACACAACTCCAGGTATGTTTCATTAGGTAACGACAATATAACGTGACTAAAATCGCACATTTCGCTTAATACAGGACCTTTAAACTGACAGGGAGTTATTGAATTATAAATTAAAAGTGAAAAATCATGCCTTCTTACACTCTACATATTTAAATATGGACATAAAGATAAAATTTAGTACAATTTGACACCACGTTGTATAACATTTCCATGGGAACAGGCAGTCAGTCAAACTCCACCATATAATTGCATAGTGCTTTGAATAACTAACCCTAAATTTAACACAAATTTGGATGAATATAATCTACGACCGGAGATTAAAGACTTTATTTCTCAATTACAAGAACAAAAAAACTTCCCCTGCCCTTTCTTTCCCATGTTCCTCTGCACATGAGTAGTTTCGCCGTCGACTCTTTGACTGGCTTCCCAATCCGGCCTGTTTGCACTTTCAACCTCGGGGGAAATCCCATCCACCCCTGGGGCATGACTGATAACAATGAGACCGTTCACCTCCTCCCTCTCCCCATCTCCACTCGCACCTTATCTTAAATACCTCCAAGACCAAGCAGCCACTGGTCTGTTACTGCAGTGAGTGATACAGAGCCACATACACACCGTAGACGTGGAGAAAATTACCGCCAAAAAACAGCTATCACGTTTTATGACTACGGAAAAACGCCTCGAGTAATAAAGGAATTAGAAAAGAACTGGCCATGAAGTTTGCAGTGATTGCAAATGTTAAAAAAAAAAGGAAAAAAAGTTAACAAAGAGCTCATTTCGGCAAAGTCCTAACTACAATTTGGTGAGTGTGGATATAGCTCAGCAGGACTTAGCAGCAAAAGCTCACTCGCAGCAGGAGCAAACACATGAAAAGCCATTACAAATACGAACAAATACCAACAAGGAGTTCAGGATTTGGGACATTTTGGGGTGATTTGGTCATTGTGACATCAAGACTTAATTGCACTAAAAGCAAAGTTAGTGCAAAACCACGCCAAAGCATCTTTTCACAATATGGATTACATGTCCGAAATTTTAAGAACCTATATTATCTGACGTTTACCTGTGTCCAAATGCAATTTCTTCAGTTAAAAAGGTTCAAATGTCATAATAATTCCCCACATACCTGTTGTACCTCTGACCCCCATGGAACCAAATCACTTTTTTCAGAAATCATCAGTTATTCTGCATGTTTTTTGTACTTAAAGTGTTAAAATGTCATGTGGTGCAACCGTCCGCCCTTAACTGTTCATTTTTAAACTTCTTTAAAATGTCTCTAAATCTAATCAAATTTATTTTCTTTCATATTTTCTGAAGTGTTTTGTCATCCCACATGAAATTTCAGCTTTCTTGAGTAACATATTTCTCCCATAATTTTCTTACAAATATTGTCCGAGGGTGTCCATTTGTTCAAATATCGTGTTTTCATAATTTTATGTTTTCAAATATAAATATCATATTGATGTTACCCAGAACTTACCAATATCCCAATCATATTTTAGAAATTAAAACAGTTATTCTTGGTAGCACCACATGACAATTTTTAAGGTCGTAGCCAATTCATTTACATAAAAAACACTAAAAATGCTTAATATAAATGTCAAACATAAATTTATGCAGAACTGACATTGTAAATATTTGAAACAACATCTTTACTAGAATCATTTGGATAATTTCAGGCCTGGAATTGCCAATCTATCAATCTAATCAAACAAAAAATACCTCCTGTATTTAAATCTTTACGTTTTTTGCAGAAGGTTAGCACAGAACTGAGATTACCATTAGTTTTTAAGGCTCACAAACTGCAGCCAGCCCCACCACAGCTTTCTCACAGTGGTCACACACCATGATGGAGAATGAAAGCTGAAGAGCATCATTGTGAGAGACAGGACAGTGCCAGAGACTTGGCAATGCAGTTCAAGTCAAAGGCGGATGCACCACTCTTACTTTAAATGTCATACTGTCTATTTAATTTGCATGGAGGAAGCATCAGGAAGCACGGGCTCTGCCAAGTTACAGTCAGCAGAGATCTCCATTTTGGCTGGAGCATGAAAAGGATGTGAAAGACAAGGAGTTACGAACAAAGAGCTCGTGACAGCAGAAATCAGGATCAACAAAAGTTTGGAGCTCGGAGTCCTCTTTAGAGCCAAACAGTTGATTACAGTAGTCTACCTGTGTAACTCTGGATATGACTGCATAACAACTTCCTATTATTCACGTACATGCAGGTTATGTAGTATTGTGAAGTAACTAAACTGACGTAGTGAGAATACACATTTTGAGTTGATTTCCAGAACAGTTATTTCTTGTGGTCTTCAGGATTAATATAATGATTTAACATATTGCAGTACTTGATATGCAATTTACACTTTAATTACATGGTATTAGTTAGAGAAACACAGAAACAAGCTTCTGCGGTGAGTGACTTTTTTGCTGCTCTAATTAATGAAGAATAAATGCAAAACAAATGGTGCAACAAACATAAATCTGTATAAATCAAGTACTGCTTTTTTAGGGTTGAAATTAGGGGGAATATTTCATCGGGAAAGTGTTGGGTTGGGTGAATAGTAACAATAAAATCATGATTCAAAAACATAGAAATATCCCAGAAATTACCAACTAACATTAAACAAAGAGAAAACAACTGAGAACAGCTGTTATATACTTATTATTATATTTTAAAGCAAGAACAAATGCTTAATAATGAACCAGTAGTTTATTATGAATAATTCAACTAGTTAATTAACAGCCTAACCCATTAATTAAAAGGGTAAATGCGCTTTATAATCATCCATTCACACACAACATACAGATACTTGGACTAATACATGTATTATCCACCTGTCAAAAACTAAATCATGTTAAAGACTTAAAGAGGCTTCCATTTCATCAAAATTCAGAGAAAAGGTTACGTTCTGAGACTCCAAATATAGCAAATTAGTCATGTCTGTTTTCAAAAGTCATTGTTTGTTTCTTTTAATTTTAATGCAACCAGAACAAGTGGTTGAAGTACTGATTGCTCTCAAACATACACCCAAATTAAAATAGTAAAAAAAACAAAAAAACATGCACGACCACATCACTACTTCCTGTCCAAATGGCTGTGTCCAAATGTCACTACACTACAACACTACTCCCTACTAAGGGCACAAAATAGGGTTCATGCCATTTTAGGGGTGTCTGAGTAACAGGTGAAAAAGTAAAAATTTCCCACAATGTACCTTGAAAAATATAGTGAGCATCAGTGGTCACTAGATTGGTTAATATAGACCACAATACACAGAAACAGAAAAGGTATACGCTTATGGCCCTGCTGATTCTAAATAAAACACTCAAACAATAAACCGTTATGGTGAAATCAAATAATCGAGCCCGATAAAAACGATAAAAACTCGTAAGATTTGTCTGATTTGATCTGACAGAAATCAAGTTTTTCTGACAATTTTTTCGCCCTGGACGCCAGAGTCACGTGATCTGAAGTAGTGACATGGGCATCTGAAGTACATTTGGGCACAGCCTTTGCCGAGTTACGCTAAAAATGAATAAAGATTTAAAGAAAAAGCAGTGAACGTGGAGCTGCAACTGGATGTTAAAAAGTAATCAAAATGAATACTATATGTTAATATGTTTAGAAAGAGAGGTGTTTGTGTCTATAAATATTAATTCAATTCAATTTATTTTTGTATAGCCCAAAATCATAACAAGTTATCTTGGCGAGCTTCACAAAATTGTTAAATTAGCAAACAAAGATGACAGAGATTAATTAATTAATAATTCAAAAATACAGAATGTCCAATAACAAACAGGCAAATGGATAATTGTCCCAGCATCTCCTGTTCTTAGACCCTCCTTCTTCGGCAAGGAAAAACTCGAAAAAAAAAAAAAAAAACAGTGGGAAAAAAAACGAGAAACCTCGAGGAGAACCACAGTGAAGGAGAGATCCACTCCCATGGACGGACAGGCATAGACCAGGACGAATCCACTGCCAATAAGGTTGTAGATCTGTAGACCAAGGCTATTGGTAGAAGGAAACTACTAATTTAACAGGACGAGGACGAGGATTAATCCAGGACACGAAGGGAGTTATTAAAACGACGCTACAAACTTAAAAGTATTCAACATTTATAAATAAGTTGTTATTTATTTGTATTGTGTTTTACAATTTTAAGAAAAGTGATTCAGCACGTTTAACATCCAAAGCTTCCCAAAGTACTGAACAATATTTACAGTAATACAAAAAACTGTTGGTTTGAGACACAGCGAGCGAGCGAGTGTGCCGAGTATTGGAAAATATATTTGGAGAGGACGCCATGGCAACGCACTCGCCAAACCAGCGACGACGAAGCCTAACAAGCTCTTTAATATTCGTCTGTTCTGAAAGGAGCGTGCACATGTGGACAAACAGACCCAGATAATTGCCAGGCCATTCATTACAAAGCTAATGAGTGTTTGGGCTCAAATGTTAAATATCAGTCATCGCGGCCGTGGCACGATTCACAGCTCACCTCTGTCACTGCGCCGTTCAATCCAAAACCCACAAGTGCAGACATTTTAGATTAAATAAGATCTGTGCCAGAATTTCACAAATGCCTGTTCCCTTTGAAAATGGTGTTTTTTTGGTTTTTTGTTTTATTTCCTGGGCTTTTGTTTGTTTTTATCAGTTTCAAAGCGGATAGACAAAAGGCGAGGCAAAGTCGACGTTGAGCACAAGGCTAAAATCAACCGACGAGATCAAAGCGTTGTTGGAAATCCAATGAAATGCTTATATAAAAGTAGTTTATTAAGAAAGATTCAGGTTTAGTAACTAGCCTGAATCTTTCTTAATACACTTTTAATAATGTGTTCATGATGAAGTCTTATTAAGGTTCATTCTTAGTCTAAAATAAAAATCAAGAAAGATCCCTTGTTGATCTCAGAATGGTGCACTTAGATTTCTCTGTTTCTAGTTGACGTGGGCAAAGTGTCTTGTCAAGTGTCAGTTTTTGCTCGAGCTCCTGCTGTCTCACTGAGGAACCTGGCATTCCCAGCTCCCTCCCCATCCAAGCACTAACCAAATATTGTACAGCACCAAAACCCAAAGCCAAACCCAGAGCTCCTTTATGGGATCTGAATCTTTTGTCGTTTACGTCAAAGAGACTGGCTCTTTTTGTTCTTATTGAATTATACGAAAGAAGCCAGTGTGAGAACTCATTTAAACGAGCGAGGCAAATATTTGTTTAAAATGGTTTAAACAGAGAGGGAGTGTTTACCCAATGAAATAATGAAATTCTTATTAAGCTGCCAAATATGTTTTTTTTTGGTGCACAAAGCTCTCACTGGTGTTGCCTGCTTTGCTTCTGCGCCGATTTTTGTTTTAGTTCAGCAGTGTAAAAATGCATTAAAATTGCAAAGAAAGAGATTTGGTTCTTTTCAAAAATGAGATCCAAACCTTCATGTTAAAAACCCTTAAACGCACCGAATCTCTTTCTCAGTTTTACGCTTACAAACATCACAGATCATATCCAGGTCTCACTGTGTAACTCACAAATTAACACTGCTCCAAATGACACTCCCAGGTAATAAACACTTTCTATATTTATTTGATTATTTCATTTCTCACTGTCAGCTCTCCTCCCTGAAACCAGATAAGCATTACACCTCTAGCTAGCGCCGACTCCACTTTCTCCTCTGCTTATTCAAATTTCCAGACTGGGGCGTATTACCAATGACAAGACATATGCGTTTTGCTTGTTATGAGGAACACATCTCTCTGGCTGCACAAAAAAAAGGGGAAAAAAAAGGAAGACTAATTTGCACATGGCATGCACACGTTCTGGCTAATGATTGATAATGTTTTATTAATGCTAAATATTCTCTGCCAGGGATCTAAACAAATCGTGGCAATTTAGTCCCTCCAATGCACCTTTATCAATCATGTGAGCGGAAGAAGGCCCATGCATCACTGACATATTCTCCTCGAGCAAGTTCAGAGGTCCTCCAACAGCAGCTGCAAACGCTACGCGACAAGAAAATCTGACGTCTCTGCAATAAGATTGACAAGAAATAGGATGTGTTTGTAAATTAACCTCTAAACTACTTTATTTCATATTTTTGTGACAAAACTGTTTTTTAAACTCTCAACTGAAAAGAATGGGAGTCTGAGTTCACCAGAAGTGCCACTACAAAGAAAACGTGGTTTAGTCGCATTTACAGCAAAATGTGGGCAGGGAAACTCAGGTCAATAGATTTAAATTGATCTGAAATTGATGAAGTCAGAATTATATTGGAGAATTTGCTGTTCAAAGGTGATGTACCTTATTATTATTATTAAAAAAAGAAAAACATTACTTTGTTAGTTTGCGGATGTCCGAAGTTATTCCTCGTCTACCTTATGCATTCTTAATTATCTTAATACCTTATCTTAATTATTCACTCTGATGCATTTGTAAGAGCTTTTCACAAATTTCTCAGGTCAGAGCAGAGTTTTACCAGTATGGGAAAGCTAACAATAACTACCATGCCAACTGTGCATTTCCTGATTATCGGACAATAAAACACACAAAATATTTTTAACAATACGTCTGTACTGGAGGAAGATGAATTTTGTTCAAATAGAACATGAAAAAAATATAGAAATAGGGTTTTAACTGTCAAATTGCAGATTTGTTGACAGTTTTTTTTTTTAAATATCCATGTAATATTCATTGTGGGCCTGTCCACATGACACAAAAACTGGCCCAAAGTTCAAAGTCTTCTCCATCAGTGTAAATAAACAAAAGTAAACCTATTTCTTTCTCAAACTGGTGCCATCATTCAACACCAAACAATGTCATTTTTGTCAATGAAGATTCAACATGTGGCTGTTTGGGTATTTGTGAATCTCCCATAGAGTTACAGTATATAAGCCCCTGCACTCCACCTGAAAACATGACACCATCAAATTTTATCATGTGAGTGTAACTGATCCCCAACAAACACATGTGGCACGACTATGATGTCTTTATATCAGCACTAGAGAGACTTCCATGCTGAAATGATACAGCTAAGTGTTTCTGTTGCTAATGAGTAGCCGGTAAACAGCTAGGAGCCTGGGGGTACAAAATGCTTGAGGGAGAATTTCAGCAGCTTGCACTGCATTTTAACACCCAGATAAATGAGCTGTTTCAATTACAGAAAGTAGGCCACAGAGAAAGAGGAATATAATGTTAGGCCATGCAGACGCTGATGTAACAAGTACTTTTACTGAGAGGTAGTTACAGAGCTGTGCAAGTAGTGAGGTCGTCTACAGTATGTCTTCAGTCGGCTGATTTGGGCCTCGTTTTCACTTACTTGACTAGTGATGTACCAATCCAATACAATACAGAATCACATATCACTGCAGATACAGAACAATTTATCAGTTATCAGCTTCCAAATATTGGTTCAGCTCATATCCTGCTTGGACATCTAAATCATTTGTAGAAGTCTGCACAAAAAGTCTCAGAATGTTTGAACTGTTCTTTATTGTTTGAACTGTTCTGTATTGTTTGAACTGTTCTTTATTGGTTGACATCGGATATCACCAGATATTTAATGCTATAATATCAAAATCAGTATCAGAGCTGAAAAAGCACAAAATGTTGGTCTTTTTTATCCCCCGAGTTTCATTGTATAAATGTTCTCTCCTTTAAATCAGCATCTAGAAGCTTGCAGGTCACTAACGGTGCATATGTAACTTTTCTGGACACCTTCTTGTCTCCATGGATATCAATGTTTATCAGGAGTGTTTGCAGTAAAGCATTTAATTTGTCAAGCATTTATTCAATTAATTCACACCATTAATGAATCAATTTATTGATCTGACCTGAAACTTTGCCAAACAACAAGGGCTCTGCTTCCCACTACAATTGACGGGGCATTGGGTGATCTATGGAGTGGAGTCAGGTCTTCATGCTGTATTAGTAAGGAATTTATAGTTTTTGAGTTTTTCATTTTAATTTAAAAAGGCATTTGGTCACTTTGAGATTAGTATTTCACATTTCATAACTTAAAATAATATCTGCATTTGGAAAATACTTATACATTTATAAACCTTACATCTGTTTACAACGAGGCATTTAGGTATGAGGAAGCTCCCTCTGGGAATTACTGAAATTAAGCAAATTCCTTCTCCTCTGTAAATGCTATGCTAATAGAGCAATGCCATTTTTGGTGCATGGATGTAAAAATGTCCTCATTTTTACCTGTGATGCAACTAAACTGGCAAAATGCAAACAGCATTTTTGAGAGTTCAGAGCAGACAACTTTTGCTTAATTCATGCTTGTTTCGTTAATCCATTAATCCACAGTAGAGCTTCAGGTATGTTCTTGATAAGGACAATAATAACATCCAACAGTTTTAATTAATTTAATTACAGCTTTGACAATAAAACCACATTGATAATCTCTTTCCAACTTCACAGTTGGAGAAATGGGGACATCCTCCTTGTCGTGTGAAACTAATTGGGTGTGAAGTTCTTCTTGTTATTTCAGCAAAACCTTTAGTGATCCATCTAAACTTGTCTTTTTCTCTGAGCTGTGCAGACACAGTGCCTGGCAAAGCTGTTCCATCCTAGTGGACACTTCAGGACCACAGGGGGGCGCCGGTAGTAAAACACTGCCAGGACGCTACAGGACAAATGCTTTCTGTAAAGGAGAGGCTTTCTTGAGAGAAGCTTATTGTCTATTTCAATTTTAAAGAGATTACACATGTTCACAAAGCCTAAGCTGCATATTTTGCCAGTATACAAAGCAAATTATATAAAGACTTAATGATGTACCCAATTTCTAATGACAGAACTAGTTCATTTTAAATAGTTTACAATTCATTAATCTTATACAATCTTATGCCAATCATCCTAATTATTCATTAATTATTTTTTTAGAGTTGGCTAATAAAGAATGCATAAAGGCTTTCAATTCTGGATCTTCTGATACCGATACCAATACCAGTCAGCTGTATATTGAGGAAACACGCTGCTTCAATACAGTTAAAATGCCCCATCTAATTTTAAAGCACCGAGTCTCCTTAAAGGTCCTATTTTACACAAAATTGACTCTTGTGAACTTTATGTCATGTTAGAATGTTGTTAGCGAATCAAAAACATACCTGGAGTTGTGTTTTGTTTGAATAACCATTTATTATCAGTCTGTCCACATCTCCAAAGTTCAAAATGCTCTGGTTTACCTTGAGAGATCATGAAGTGGTAGTTTTCGAGTTAACAGCTCCTTTTATCTTTAGTTGAGCGTATGCATGGAGTTTTAAAACGCAGTGGAGCACTTCCTGTATTGCCACATGACACATCACAAGGTGGAACTCAGCCTAAATATGCAACTCCAGGTATGTTCTTTGCTGATTTAAACATTATAACATAGATCTCAGAATAGCCTAATGCCATTTAATTCACTAATTTGATGTATTCCATATTACAGTTACTAAAAAATAAACCCCAAACGTGTAGAATAATTAGTCGAGTGATCACATTTATCACTTACGTGATAAACTAAACAAGAACAAGCGTGTTTCCTCATTTAAAAAAATCACTACAGTGCACTTTGTTCAACCCCAGACTATATTTACACACTCCCACTGTAAACATCATTACGACTTTTCCCTTCAAACCACAGAATACACGGCGCACATTGGATTTGTATTAAAACGTTGCTGCATCTCTGACAGGAAGTGAGATGGTTTGATTCCGTTAATAGCACGCGGATACGGTTATATCCGTAGCTAGCAAAATGCATAAGCAGCGCAAAAGGGAAGGAGAAACTTTTGAGAGAGTATGGGAGTGGAAAGCTGCACGATGTTCTGGCTGCTCAAAGTCTTGTGATGGGGAACAGCAGGACTATTTTTGACTTTTGCCTGACTGAGCTTGTCACTATTCACACTCGTCATAAGAGCTACACAAGAAGTTTCGCCGGTGAGCGGGTAGTTAGCTGAACCACGTAGCTGTCAGATAAATGGAAAAAAGGAAATGGACTTGGCTAAAAATAAGAGTTGGAGATGAAGTGAAAAGGTTTTGGTGGGAAAAGCTCGTTCAAAAGCAAATACGAGTCCTTTTTGGCTTTGAGTGGGAATATGAAGGTGAAACTGAGAAGATTT
>KN488407.1:0-26268 GCA_000787155.1 Scartelaos histophorus | reverse complement strand
GCACCATATTAGCGCCGTTGTCTGTCACGATGGCGAGAGCAGCAGAGTCTATGGCGCGAGTGGCCACAACGTGAACACCATGGACGCGACTTAGATAAAAGTTTACCGGGGGAATAGGCTACCAAAAAATAATTGTATTTATATATATTTAGTAATCGATTTTTGGACGCGCGAATCGATATTGAGAATTTCATATGCGACTCAATTCAGAATCGGAAAATCGATTTTTTCAACACAGCTCTATGTAAGACTGCTTATAAAGTTATTTTAAAACGTTTCCAGACCAACGTGTCCCTTTTAACGCTTCACTGTGATTGGTTAAACCGGTCTATCATTCGTTATGTAAACCAATTGGAACAGTAGGGGGTGAAAAATGTCATTGTGCAAGAAAAGTAGTAGTACAATAGCAGTGGCAGTGGTTATATTTATAAAAGCAGCATCAATCTGTGTCAATAATTTAATTGGTTTCTGAAGTAACCTATTTGTCATCCTGAATTTCTCCTTCTAGGGGATGAATAAACTACTTTTTCATCCATTTACACATTTATCTATCTATCTAATATCTGGAAAGCTGTAGTAATCACAGTTTTATCAATTAGCACAATGGCACATTCACAGATTTATATACATAAGGTGAGTCCATTGTACTGCCCAAGGGCACGCTGGCATCATGTATAATATTCTACGACTAAACGATATGAACGATTAAACAACACGGGGGTTAAGTAGCAACTGTTTGTCCTCAAAGTGATGCGAACTTAAGTGCTTCTTAACCCTGGCACATAAACTACAGACAGTTAAAAAAAAAAAATAAATAAACAAAAAAAACGCTGAAGTCAGAATTTGTGTGGAGTTGTTGGCCTCAGTAGCTCAGACAAATGGAGCGGACACTTAAACCAGACCATAAAATTGATTTCTAAATAAATAAAGGCACAATGGAGATCGTTTTGGCGAAAAGCTATCTATAAAGGTCGGGTTATGGGCAGTGGGGTGTAGCTGCAGAACTTCAATGTAAAAATAATGCTGTAGTTGGGTCTGTGAAAAGAATATGATTCACACAAGGCAGTTCTTCTTGTTTGTGCTGCTCCTTATGACAAAATGCACAAACAAGAAAATATTAAGCGGAAAACCAAAGCAAGGACACTGACTCCATATAACCTTTGAGAATAAAAGTTTTCAAACAATATTCTGGCTAGTGCTTGCATGTTGGAGAAATACTCTATACTACTATAAAAATATTTGTGTTTATGTTAAATCAATATCGTCTCTAGCCTTATTTTTAACATTATTATTATCATTCTATTTCTAGATCTGCCTCCATTAAAAAGATTCTATTGAAGGTGCACTGTGTAACTTTTTGGTTGGGGGTCCGACACCTGCTTGTCTTTATGTCACTGCTCTGCATTAAACATTAAACAGCTCTACCTTACATTTATTCAATTACAGGTGGTTTTAAAGCTCAAAAATACCAAGGAAATCAGGCATTCTGACTTTCCACAGATCTGACCAGACACTTGCCTGGTTTGGACTCCATGATTATAGAAAGCTTTAATACTATGAAACATTTCAGACAAAGCAATAACATTCTCTTCATCACCCCACACAATGTGTTTACTTTAAAGGCAGCTATTCTACGTTTTCAACAACAGAGAGAGGTGTGCCTCAAGGTTCCTCACTGGGTCCCCTTTTATTTTCTATTTTTATTAATGACTTTCCCCTTACATTGCTGTCCCTTTGGAGCTCACCACTGTGTGATCTTCCACCAACTGTGGAGGGTCAATTTGTCCTCCCGATGTCAACTTCATTGGTTATTATTTATTTTTAAATGCATTAGTCTCCATTATCCTGAATAACTAAAACCGAATTTAATTCCATTCAGATACTCTTACTGTTTACGTCTCACAGATCAGATATATTTCATTGTCCCAAGAGTTAAAATACAAACTGGGAAACACTCATTTAAATATAAAACTCCCACTGCTTGGAACAATCTTCCCTCATCGATTTGTGCACTAACGCCTGTGCATGCATTAAAAATGCGCCGGTGTAATATTTACATAACCCCTGTAATTGTTTTTGATCAGTTTGTTGTATTTGCTTGTTCATCTTGTTGTATTTTTTGTATTTTGTATATGTGTGGCCTACTGTTTGCCCTGTTGTATCTGTCTTCTGTTATTGAGATCATGAGGACCCCTTGAAAACGAGATGGTGAAACATCTCAAGGGGTTTATCCTCCAAACAAATAAATAAAAGCCTATGACGAACCCTCCACCAGTAAAGTTACACAATGCACCGTTAATATGCAAATTATTTTCTGACAAGTTTTGCAATTGCGATTAGAAATGCAATTTATGCACAAGTATTCTGTTCAGAGCACTCATTTCAGAATGTGTGTAGCATTTTTTGTTTTGTTTTGTTTTCCCCCTAATGACAGCATATTGTAATCTGGCTCACGCAGATTGATATGTGTAGCACTCTGAATGAAGTGCTATGCATCAGTCTGAAATGGCACTGAAAGCAGTCAGGAAAACGCAGAACCACATGATGAATATCTGAAGCTGATTGGTCGAAGGGTCACAACAGTGGAGCAAACCAAAAAAAATCACACTTAAGTTACCTCCAGTTGAAAGAAAAGCACAGACATCTTCCTTGTAAACAGATGCACAATGCACTTACTTTCTGCATGTTTTTCTCTAACAAAACAGTCTGCATTTTTGCTAGTTGTCTGATATGTCTTTATGGCATGAGCTCACAAACTCACAAAGATTAAATCCATTTAGCTGTGATAAGGATATTGTGTTCTACAACCTAATTTCTTTGGGATTTGACATTTGCATATTTCAAATTGCTATTTTGATTTGATTGATCTGATTGTGTCTCTCACTCTCACTGATTGACCCTCAAAAAATGGTGAAATCATTCGTGTTTTTTGCATATCTCAAACGTTCAACTACCTGTCTACTTTATTATAATTACAATGTCCACCAATGAGCTGCTATTACATGTGGAATTGTAACCGTTAAACTGATAAGAAAAACTTGAAAAAATTGCCTTCATGCTTGAAACCAGCTAATTTAAATTACAAATCTCAGACAGTGCACTTTAATTATTTGCCTTTTGAATAATCACTCAAAAATTGACTTTTTTCTCATTGCATTTCTCATAAGATTTTCCTTTTTAACTTTTACAGCCAGGTTTAGCATTAGTGCGACTTGAAGTTATCCATAAGAGAGAGAAGAGGACATGGAAAACAGGTTTAGATGAAAGTAGGTGATCCACTGTGGGTGATATTCACATGAAAATGATGAAGACAATAAAACATACTGACAATTTTAGCAGCTGAAAATTAGACCACATTAGCAATTAATTGGGTCTGGGGTAATGCAACTACTTAGTGAAAATGTGTTTACCGTCGGCAGATTGGTTGGAATATTTACTAAGCTGGAAAGCAGGAGCCATTTTGTGCCTAATTGTGTTATAAGTTCTTTATAAATGAACGTTGTGTTATGCTGAACCAAAACTCTCATTCTCATTGGCTTTGGAGGCAGAACATTCAGCTGCAGACGAATTACCCAGCATCCTCCAGTCCTCCATTTGTCTAGGCTAATGGCCGCTGCCTCCTCCCTCTTGCGTCGCTGTTGTTTTTACCTGTAATAATGGATTGATTTGTGACTCGCAGGCAAAGCGGCTGAGAGGGAGAGAGGAAAAAGTTTGCGTTGAACTCATTAAAGTTTGTGTTATCCAGTGTTTAGAGCCTGATTACAGCCGTACAGGCATCTGCTGAGGGGGGCGGGCCCACTGCTGCCTAGGCCAATCACATTTTCTCATTTAGAACATTTTGCTCTGCAGAGGTCAGTCAGGTCGAGACATAACAAAATATTAACAACATCTATTTATTTTTCTAAACATTCTTAACACATTTTTGGATATAAGATAAGTTTGGATAAGTTTCAAAAGTAGTGCTTCCTGGACCTTTAGAGGATAATACACAGTAGAAAAAACACAGTGGTGCTCTTTGGGGAAAGGATGTGAATTTAAAGATGCAAAAACATTCCAAGGTACTCACTGATTAAAATAACCAGTGTTTGTCCTGTGAGGAAAGTCATAGGCTGAAACACGCCGCGACTTTTTAAGTTGTCCGTTAAGACATGCCGTAAATTAATAAAGGCGTTTCATTTTAACCAGAGAGTGCTTTGGAATTGTTTCACATCTTTGGATATATTGAACAGCCAGGGACAAAATAAGTCTTGCATGTCTTGTGCATTTGACAGGATATGTACTACCAAGTATCATTTTTATTGTAGTTTTCCCATGTTTTGTGTTTTCTGTATTTCTGTTTCTTTCTGTTTTTGTTGACCTTTATGTGAAGCACATTGGTCAGCTGAACTTGTTTTAAATATGCTATATAAATAATCTTGCATTGAATCACCAAATATAAAATGTTTTTCATATATATTAGTTTCATATTTTAGCAAAATATGAAATACTTAAAGGTGCGTGTAACTTCTGTAGTGGGGAGTCTGCAGCTGCTCGTCTCCATGGATTTCTTTGCCTGGAAAGTCCCATTTAAGTTCTGTGTGTCTTGTGTTTTAACAAGACACACTAACTTCACCCATCACCAGTTTGTCTCCATAGAGACAGATGTATTTAATGTCACTGTGGAACATTCTGGGCAAAGCAACATTATCTCCACAGGGAAAAGCAAGTGGCAGACCGTGCACCAGAAAATGTACATTGTGCTTTTATGTCTCCAAATCCAAGTACTATGTTTGTTTTTATTTTATTTTACTTTATTTTATTTTATTTATTTACATGTGCACATTTTGTTAATTATTACAGATTTGGACAAATTATTGTCCAAATGAAAAGGTTGGAAAAGGAGTTACAATCTACTACACCCATGTGTCATATAGTTAGAATTTGCACATTTTAAATTGCAGGATTCATCTAAAATGAAAAAGAAACATGTTTGCTTACTTTGTTAGACAAATGTGGAGCCCATTAGGATCTGACGTGGTAGTAAACATCATCACAACAAACAGCCATGAAGTTATCAGCCTCTCTGAGGAAGAGCTGCCCACAGTAGCAACTGGTGCATTTTTTTTCATTTGTCAAATGATTATGCAACGCTGCTGAATCCTGCATTTATCACCGATTAAGAAATAAAACTAGAAAACGGAGTAAGTAGAGAGCAGAGGGCGTTTGCCAGTGGCAGTAAAAATGGGGATGGATCAGCAATATGGCGTCTTGAAAATAAGTGATTAAAGATTGCTCAAACGTGCACAAATCACTCCAAATACAACTTTAAGAGAGTAAATGAAAAGGGGAAGCAACTATAACATTGCTAAAAGCTCTGAAAAGTCGATTTTGCATTTTATAGGTCTGCTTTAATAATAATCAGCCAGATCTACTGCACTTTTACCTTTACCATTACAAGCTATAGGAGCAGTGCCTTGGCAGTGGTCTCTGCTCTTCAGGCTCTTGGAACAGTATATCTTTAGTGAACAGATTCAGTATTATGTAGCAGATGTTTTCATGGTGTCCTTGGTGCTCTGTGTGCATGTGAATTAATGTATTAGGTATTAATTTACTCGTCTAAATTGGATCTCCTCTCACACAGATGAGATTGACTCGATCTCATTAAAAGTAATAATGTAAGGATTCTCCGGTGGTCCTTGAGACATTGGGATGTTCTTGTTAGTCCTCTGGCCAAACCCTGATGTAATAAATACAAATAGTTTCATGGGAGCAGATCACATCAACATCCAATATGATCCAACAACACAAAAATAGGAAGGAATTGCAAATGCTTCTAATGTGATGAATCGGTAATGATTATTTAATGTTTTATGTATCACTGGATTTCAGCACTTCTCATATACAGGCTTGTGGAGTTTTTAGTTTATATTAAACAGTTTGCAATGGACAAACAACTCACTTGATTTATTCGAAACAATGAGTTTATGAGCATTTTTCAAACCAGAGTGAAATTTTGCCATCATGGTAATGCCAACTAGCATGCTAACAGTGCAATTCCTGATTAATACAGTCCTACTGATTAATACAGAGCTACTTACACATGTTAGAATTCTGAAAGATTTTATGTTTATTTTATTTTTTTAATCACCTTGCCCTAACCAATCTACATTTACAAGGTTGGTAGCTGATCCCTGCTACTGTCTTTGCATGTGGCTGTGTTCTTGAGCAAGACACCTGCACCACTTTGTATTATTATTATTATTAGTAGTAATAGTAGTAGTAGTAGTAGTATTTTTTTGCTAACAGTGGATGCCCCGTTCATTCCATTCTACTCTTTCAATCTATAAATATTTTAACATTTGTTTGCAGGCCAATATTAAATAATGCAATTGCTCTGTACTGTTATGTGAAGAGAATGTATGTACAATGAAAAAATGTATATAAAAATAGACTTAAATAACTTGTGTATCAAAATATATATTAAAAAATGTTATTGCAATTGACCTTAAAATGTACTGACAGGATACGTATTGTAGTAACAAAAATAATTTCCTCTCAAGGTTGACTAAAGTAATTCTAATATCATAAAGCAAATAAAAACTCTAAGTGGTATTAGATATATGCACTACTTAAGAGCCACCAAATGCAAGCAAAAGTTTCGCTAGAAGTCTCCAAGCCCTGAAGTGCCACAGATTGTGCAAAGAGAAAAAAGAAAAAAAAGAAAAAAAACTTTGTGACAGTCTGTTCCACCCCATGGGCTCTCTGTTCTTGTACATTCCTTGAGACTTTTAGCCCTACAAAAATGCACATATATCAGAAGAAGTAGCCTGTACCCAGCTCCGTTCTCCCTCTCGCTCCCGCAGACAGAAAAATTATCCCAGGCCTGTAGCGGTGGATCTGTGGGGCGTTCACTGACACATTTACAATAGCTGCTAAATCCACTCTTATTTAAAGGCACGTCTCCACTTTGAGTTACACTTGTTGGAGACACTTCAGAATGTGAATGTTGTAACTGCAGCCTCCGGGCTAAAGGGCTGTCTGCACAAGAAGGTCAAATATATGGGGGCTTTTGTTAGTTGATTCAATGCTGCGAGCCAGAACTTATGCACAACTCTACAAGATGTTTGTTCAGTATTTGTCAATGTCAGCTTACATAGATCGGTTTGGGAAAAACATCTCATTGTGATTTTTCCGTAGTCTGTATAATAAAGTGGATTTAGGGACTATGATTTCATCCAAAGTGTTTGGCTCCAGTCAAACCAGACTAGCAGTTATGGAGCGAATTTTATGTTGAGTGGAATAGGAATTTATTTATGAACAAAATGGCATCGGAAAATGTAGAGTGGGTTAATATGAATGTTTGAAGACCAAAATGACAGTGTTTACTTCAGCAGGGTTGTAATTTTTCAATGTAAAGTTGATTAAAACGAGGGTTGATTTAGCTCGAAGCTTCCCCGTGCTCACTTCCTATTTGGATTTGGAATCTAGCAGCCAGCAGGTTAGCTATGTCCATTTATATGTGCTAGTTTAATATAGGGATTTTTTTCTGACAAGAACTGTGATTGCAGTAACATTTGCAATTTATGTTTTAATAATAGGATTCTGTTCAAAGTTCACATTTTAGACTGACATGACCTGACAAACTAATCCAAGCATCACAGTTCAGAACATGCAACATACACTAAACCACAGAGAAGTTTTGTGGAGGAAATCACAGCACGTTAAAAATGATCTTTGCAGTTTGCTTCTTGTGTCCATTCACATTTGATTTGACTGTGATTCATCTTGCAGCCCTAGAGCTGACGGTGTCCTGAAGTACACAGAAGTACAGGTGAGCATATTGTAGCGTAACTACATTGGAATCAACACTTTGCTAAAAATGATAAATGATAAAGCAACCTGTCGTCCGTCCCTACCATCCTGGGCAAAGACAGATGGTACCTGTATACATGTGCATCACTGACAAAAAAAAAGTACTATAATTAAACTGGGCCGTGAGAATGTGAGAGAAAATGTTCTGTTTTAAGTGAGTAACACCCCTGTAGTTTGTCGAGTAGAATGCCTTACATCGAATACTAAATACTTTCAGTGTACACAACCAATACTTTTTGCACAAAAGTGCAGCTAAATCTTGAACATTATTCATGTGTAAAATGTTTAAAGGCAGTTCAAACGTGTTCCCCTTATAGCGGTACCATAAATAATGCACTGTTTCTTTAAATACGATCTCTTTATGAATACATTACCATGGGTGTGAGAGAAAACTTTGTATAGCATCATACGTGCTGCACTCAGTCATATTTAATGAGTGTGTCTAAAAACAGATCGTTTGAAGCCCTCTATTGTAATGAGCCGCTCCAGTGTACCTGAAACTAAATAAAGTCAACTCACTTTTAATGAAGGGACACTGTGGGTTAAAATATGAAGTAAATACATGTCAGTTTGTTCATACTGGCATCACGGAAGGAAAGAAATCTATGTTATTACGTTTAGTTTAACGTTATATCTCTTCAAGTGATATGGAAATATTTGTCACAGTGAGGGACAAGAGGACACTGGACAAACTGGACTCCATCATGGACACTTCTGCTCAGCCATAGAAGGACAGAGGAGCTCATTCTCCTGCAGCTCCACTCAAACACAGAGGTTCAGGGCAACATTCAACTGTACAACAACTCACTCTTATATAACACATAACTATGTCGTGTCAGTCATCAAATCATCTCTGTGCTGTTTCTCTCATTTACAGTTGAGATATTTTTATCACTTTTTTAAATGTTTTACTTGTACATATTGTTAGAATAATTGTGTATTTTATCTCATCTATACTCTAATCATATGTTAGAAATATCTGTGTCCTAATAGCCTATTTGTGTTTGAGCTGTGTACAGTTTGTTCTTCACTGGTTTCGTCACTTGTTCCTGCACTTGTTTTGGGAACAAAAACTATATAATGATAATGTGGCGTCTTCTCAGACCAGAGATAATGATAATGTGGCGTCTTCTCTCAGACCAGAGAGAAGCAGCAACCTGAGAGCAGATGATGTAAAATACAGCAGCCAGACATTAATCCTACAAAACTGTGTCATGTATAATCATATATGATGTTATCACTAATTTTGAGGGTGATAACATCCATTGTAACTAGGACCTTTCTAAATAAAAGTGAGGAGGCGGCATTGGGCTTCAGGACGGATAGAGGTTGTACCTGAAGTGACGCTCTCTGTTCGTTCTCCTCACGAGCAAAACTGATTAATCTCTTGTCTTTCTTCTTGTATTTTACAATGTTTAGGTGAGCTTAAACCTAACACATATACATTTATATAATTATGCATTATTATTGACACCAGTCTCTAGCTATTTTTGCTACTTTTTCTTTTATAATGTATTATTACTATATATTTTTTTTATTTTTGTTATTATAATATACGTATTGTGATGTTTAAGCTACTGTGTCCAAGTCATTTCCCTTGTGGATCAATAAAGTTTCTCCAAGTCTAGGTATAAAAGATGTTTGGTAAAATATTGAATTCACACAGTTTAAAATCTTCTCTCGTATATTATTGATTTGGATGTGAGTTCATTTGTTTGAATGATCTTAGTTCTCCTCGCGAAACTGAATAATCTCTTGTCTTTCTTCTTGTATTTTACAATGTTTAGGCATTGTTTTAGATTGTTATTTTTAGCATACAGAATTAATTTTAATCCTTTTGGGACCATAAACCTGATTATTCACAGATCTATTTTTAATTTATTTAACTGGGTGTTTTTATTATTTTTTATTGCTCGCCTTTCTACTGATCTGACCTGTAACCTGGCCTGGTGAGATTACATATATGTCTATGGTTCAAAGCAACATCATCTCTGTGGAGCCGAGCAACAGGTGGTGGATATATAGTGGACCTTTAATGAGAGCACGAGTATCTGAACTTTTAAGATTTAACCTCTACAGGTAAACTCAAGTGTGAAATCAAACCTTGAGACAGAATGATCTTAGGCACTGGTCCTGTCTCTGTGTATTCTAGTTTCAAAGCCCACCTAGTTTCAAAGCCCACAGAGCCTTAATCCAAATTGTGGAGAAATAAATAAATAAAAGAATCAAAATGTTTTACCTCCAGTGTTTTAAATCTATTTTCTCTCCTGTTGCCAAAAGCTGAAAAGAGCAGAGAATTATACCAGGGGAAGATCCATTCACTATTCTTTGTGTGTTTGACAAAAAGCCTGACAGTGATTTCATCTGTTTAAAAGTTAATATAATGACCATCATTTGTGTGATGTGCTGTTGGAACGACACACACTGGAGGAGAATGTAGTAATTATGCAGAGCAGTCCAGTTCAGTATAAAGGTGTATTCTCTGAAGTCTTTGATAGTGAAAAAAAACCCGCGGAGAAGGGCTGTGTCGGGAACGCTGCAGCATGTGTGGCCCAGCTGTTTAAAGTGCTGACAAAGGCCTATTCAAACGCTCATTCATGTCTGTCAGAAGAGAAACTGGGATGGAGAAGTATTCGATTTTTACATTCTAGGATCAGATGTTATCATTTTAGATGCAGGAACTTTGGGAATTTCACTTGGACACTGGTGGTTTCACTGGGACTTTTCATGGGATTTTCACAGACACCCTATGGGATTTTCACAGACACCCTATGGGATTTTCACAGACACCCTATGGGATTTTCACAGACACCCTATGGGAGTTTCACTGAGACTCTGGGAGTTTCACTGAGACTCTGTGGGAGTTTCACTGGGACTTTATGGGAGTTTCACTGGGACTTTATGGGAGTTTCACTGGGACTTTATGGGAGTTTCACTGGTACTTTATGGGAGTTTCACTGGGACTTTATGGGAGTTTCCCTGGGACTCTATGGGAGTTTCACAGGGACTTTATAAGAGTTTCATTGGGACTTTATGGGAGTTTCCCTGGGACTCTATGGGAGTTTCACAGAGACTCTGTGGAAGTTTCATTGGGACTCTGTGGAAGTTTCATTGGGAAACTGGGACTCTATAGAAGTCTCACTGATTTTGAAAGATTTAAGATCTGCAAATTTTGAACCTTTTGTTTAGAATTGGCTCTACAAATGATACAAGCTATACTGATCTAGGTTTTGGAGTCATATAATGGCACCACTTCTTGCGGAAAAAAAATGTATTTTGAAATTACTGGGCCTATCCACAAAACACAAAAAACTGGGTCAAAAGATGAATAGTAAACTAGGTCAACAAATATGCAATCTGACAGTAAAGGTGCACTGTGCAGCGTGTCTGGTGGAGGTCCAACACCTGCTTCTCCATCTCCATGGAGACAAAGAGGTTGCAGATCCTGTCCACAAAAGTTACACAGAGCAACTTTTGTCTTCCAGCTCAGTTTTAAACTATAACAATTCTGCAATTCCGATGTCCAGTAACAGTGATCTTGTTGTGCAGTGTAGAGTTCTGAATGGCTAGTAAGGTGTTTGTTCAATTCCCAACCTAGGTGAGACAGTCTCTTTTAAGGCTGCATTAGTGCTGTCACAATACTAACATTTAAATCTCAATTCCAGTACAAAGAAAAAGGCTCAATGCTCAATACTAATTTCAATACCACAATTATATTTATTTTACTACTTTATTCGTAGTTATAGCAGTTTTGATAGAGATCAGGGTGATTTTCTCTGTTTTATGTTTTGTATTTTGTGAAAGTGTTTTGTTGAAGTATTAGACAAGCCTCTCAAAGTGCTCTACAGTGGTTCAAAAGTCATTCATCAAAATCACTAGGAGGTGGAAAGATAAAGGTGCACCGTGTAACTTTTGACAGGGAGTCCGACACCCCCTGTCAAAAACAAACCACTCCATGTGACTGAAATATTCTACATTTTATTTAACTATTCACATGGAAGCAAGCAGGTCACATCATCAAGTCAAGTTACTGATCAGATCTGTGGAGAAGTGGACCCACTCATGGAAAATAATGACTGTACTTGCGGTCGTTTTGAGAAATAAAACACACGTAATTGAATGAATATGTACAAGATATGTCTGCTGAATGCCATATTGTGGAACATCTCTGTCAAATCAATAACATCGCCATGGAGACGAGCAGATGGGGGACCCTCCACCAGAAAAGTTACACAGTGGACCTTTAAGATAATTTCACACAATCAAGGTTAGTGAACCAAAAGACATAACAACAGTATTCAATGGCGATAGCAAAACTACTACATTATATTGGATGTGTAAGTAGAACAGAACATATGGAGTCTTTGATGTCCACCCAGAGAACAAAAAAATATTTCAACTGTGATCAAAATACTGAGAGCCCAGTTTGAATTCAGTTTAATAATGTGTCCTTTACACTCTCATAGTGCGCACTGATCACACAAGATTTTGATGTTAGTTTAACACTTGGGAGGACACATCTGGAGTCTATAGAGAAATGTGCTGTTTAACTGTCAGACTGCAAATGTGTTTACTTAAAGGAGCATTCTGTAACTTTTTCTGGTGGAGGGTCCATTACAGGCCCCTGCCCTCCATCTGAAATTATGACATCATCGATTTCTACCACATGAATGCAATTTATTCATGGATTTTAGCTTTCTGTTATAGGCAACATTTTGAGGTGTTTTTATTTCTCAAAACTACGGCAAAAACAGGCATTATTACTGTGAGCAGGTCCATTTCTCCACAGACCTGACCTGTAATCTGGCCTGATGATGTGGCCTGCTTGTCTCCATGGAGAGTTAAATTAAACACCAGACTGTAGAACATTTCAGGGGAAAAAACTACATGGAGTCATTATTATTTTATTTAAAACTGTATATTATTTTATTGATTTAATTTATTTTTATGAGTTTTCTTTTTTTATTTGACTTCACTGGTTTTAGTGTTTTATGAGCATTTATACCTTTTGTTGTTTTAATGTTATCTTTATGTGCAGCACTTTCAAAATGGTTTTGTTGATAAAATGTAGAAATAAAGTGGATTTTGATGTATATATCCTACATGAGTTTCAGCTTTCTTTTGTATGCAGTTTGCCAGTCGTTTGTTTTAAAGAGCAACTAAACACCCAAAATATATATATTTTTAACTGTTTAACTGTGTATATTGGTCTAAAATAGAAGTGTACACCTATCCCTGGCCTTATTTTTAGTGCATATTTGTTAAAATCAGACTTTTGGATCAAAAGCCGTGTCTGTACCGGCCACTTTAAGATCAACTACAACCAACATATCGTCACCTTCCTAAAATAATCGTCTAAGTCACTTTTTGGCTAAGTTTTCCTTAGGCAAAAAATGCCATAATTTCAGTTTTGGAGGGAGTTTTTTGTGTTTCCTGAAAAACCTGAAAAAAAGGACTTATGCGATTATTTTAGGAAGGTGTCGATATTTAATTTCCAGGTTGGGCAAACGGTCGCCAATGAGTCAGATGTAAAGTTATTAATGGCAAGCACAGCCACTCAAGATCAGCTCACGGTCTCTGGGTGCTACATGAGGAGCCCCTCTTAGCCCCACCTACAGTATAGTAGCTGCACTTTGTGGCAAAACCAACTCTCTCCATTATGCTATTGCTAGCTGTCACTTACCACCCGGCTGTTACTCATAGGTCAAGCCCCGCCCCACACCATCACTCACCTGTGCTCCCCAACCCGCCAAGCACCACCCACTTGGTTAGATTTTTCACATTTTGATTGTGGGCGGAGTTAACTCTAGCACGTGCATTTAGCAGTTCTTTGAATACTTCATCATTATGGCAACGTTCCTTTTTTTCCCTCATTCTGAAACCCATGAATTAGAACTTCAAACATAATATGGACACCTATAGTCCATATGAGCAGCTCCTGTACCTGTTGTGATAAATGGCTCCACACAGTGACTGATGGGCGCCCAGGCTGCCCTCCACATGGGGCTGACGGGCGCAGTCACTATAAACAATGTGTGTGACATTATCAGAGACTTATGCTCCTCTTGGGGATCAGGCACTGCGCAGAGAAAAGCAAACTCACTGTGCAAAACCACTCCCACATGCTGAGAAAAACAGCGCCTAAAGAACCAAAACACGCCTGGACAATTTACAGCTAAACCCAGTTAAATTGCAAATTGTTCATTCTCCATTTCATCCAATTTCCCGATTTATCACACACATTGTCTAATTGTGAATCCAAACATGGCGCAGCTAATTACAGCCCCACACAAACAGTTAGAGAGCAGGGTTCAATGGAGACACAACAGCTGCATTTTATGGAGTCAAATATAATGCTGGGGTTATGCAGTATGTACGATTGCTAGGACTTTTTATCAATTTATGCATTTGCCACGTTTGGAGCTATTATGGGTTGTTAGAATTGGCGCACACCATTCTCAGATAGACAGAAAGTAGAAATAAATACTTTCTGGGCCTTGTTGTCAGCTTCAGCTTAATTTTTTGGGGTTTTTTTCCAAGTATGTTTGAATATCTTAAAAAAAACACATGGATTCTTGCTGTTCCCACTGTTACACATCTGGCTTTTAATTCGGCCTGCTCATATCACCTGCTTGTCATGATAGAGAACTTTAATGCCGCACTGTGAACCTTTCTAGGCAGAAGAAACATCACTGCTTTCTCATTAGAAAACCGCGGTGTCCAATGGAAGCTGCAAACGCCATAAACAACAAACACACAGCATAAAAACAAAACCAAATGGAAAAAAAACGTGACACAACAACACGATGCTGCAGAATCCTATGTGTATTTCTCATCAACATAATAAAATTGTAGTGTTGATCCACAAAATGGAGTCTTAAATTACTCTAAATACAACTTAAGTGTGCAGAAATGGTACAAATAAAGAGTGCAACTGATGAGCTGAAACAAGTATAACAGTTAAAACCTCTAAAAAGTCCATTTTGCATAAAAATAAAATGATAAAAAACAGATTTCTGCCTGCTTTTGAGGACAGGTCATGCAATCGGCAGCCGCAACTAACAACAAATAACAGTTATTTCAACACCGCAAAGCCTACGTGCCACAATCTACAATTCAAACGTTCCATCTCAAAGTGAGTCTATAGTTCAGCTCCACGTCCATGCAAAAAACCCTGAACTGCCACTTCTATTCATCTTCTCTTTTTACAGTCTCCAGTCTTGAACATGCCTCGGCCTCTGGTGCGATCGCTATAACATTACAACATCTCATATTAAAAACATGCCTTTCCAAGCGCAGAGCTGGTATATTTAAACATTGTGACACTTCCCCAGTACAAACAGTGCGAGTGTGATCACAGCCAATCGTGTGCGGTGGAGGGGTCAGGTACAGTGTCTTTATGCATAATTCACAGCTCTCCATATAAATTCACTACACTCATCTCCCACACTGTCAGCGGTTTAATCGAACCAAACGTGTGGGTGACGGAGAGGAGGAAACCAAACATGCATCACCCATTTTCCTTTACAATAACAACTAATAAATACAAAATTAAAGGTGCACTATGCAAGCTTTCTGCAGGGGGAATCATATATATCTGCATATTGCTTGTCGCCATGGTGATTTTTTGCACGCTTTGTAATTAATCTATAGTGCATTTATTCAACTACAGGTGTTTGTATTGCTTAAAAATACCGTAAAACACATTTTAAGGCATTGTTACTGAGTCTGAGCTTGCCTTTGCACAGATCTGACCTGCTTTTTTCCATCTACGTCAATGCGTTTAATGCCTTTCCTCAGATTTATTTATGCATTTTATTTTATTTAAGGATTTCCACATGCTAGAAAACTCATTTGTGATGTATGTGCAAATATTTCGATGCTTAGATGATTTGTGATATGTCTGATTCAGTGATGGGTGTGAGTATGTTGCAGGGATATTCTTATATATAATTGTAAATGTGACTAAATTGGTCACAAAGTCAAGAAAGTAAGTATTAAAGGCTTGTAAGTTGGTCACTGATTTTTCATTTTCCACTTTTTAATTATTTGGATTTCCTTTTTCGGTCATTTTCATTTAGCTGATCCCATAAAGTTTTTGAAATCTAATGTTTCTTAACATGGTGAAGCTACCTCAAGGTTTTATGAGGGCATTGCCACGCTCTTTTATGAGTTTTATTATTTGTATTTATTCAAAGAACAGCTTTTTATGTTTATTTTTTTTAGCCTAAAGCCTGATTTTTTTCTTTTCCTGAAGAATATTTTGAAATGTAATAGCGTCCATTTCATAATCAGATAAACCAATAATATCTCCATGGAAACAAGCATATGGCAGATCCTGCAGAAAAGTTACAGTTGCAGCTTTAAATGATTTATATGTTTTTTTTGCTTTAGCTTGAATGTCATTAAACGATACCTCCATAGTGACAGGAAGGCCATTGATTTTTTTTTTTTTTTGTTTTGTTTTTTTGTTTTTTTTTGGCAATATGGAGAATTTTGGCAATTCTTTGGATAATTTTAGTTTATTTTTAATTTTTAATGCACCACTGTGAAACATTTCAAGTAAAGCAAAAACTCCATGGTGACAAGCAGAGAAGTTACAGTGCTCCTTTACTATTTTCCAGCATATTCAGGCTGGTTGCATTCTGGGTAAATCTCCATAAGACCATTGATAGATGAGGTACATGTGCACAAAATAATACATTATAAAGTACTATGAGAATGCAGTGAGGGACGCGACACTAAGCTAGTTTTTAACATAACATTAGCATTCATCATTAGTACTAAATGAGTCTGTTAATGGAGCAGGCGCTAGCTCCACACCAATTATCCATTCACTACATTTCTGCAACATTAGTTTTTACAAAAATTACCCTAATTCCTCCCTGTCATTAGAGGATTTTGGCTCCAGTTATCTCCATAGCTAACATTTTACCTTCTTAAACATGTTTGTAAGATTGTGACGGGTTAAATAAGCATTTTTGGGGGTTTTGAAGCATCCGTCATTGCACCATTATTTGTTTTTGTGTGTGATTAAACTGTCTTGCTTCAACTGAAAAAGAAAGAACGAGAAGAAAAAAAAAATCACTTTTGGGTCTGTTCCCTGACTGTGTATTCTCATAATGGAGCTGCAGGGGGAGTTAGTTCCGCTTTAACAAAGTGTGATTGATTAATGAAGAAGAAGCTACGACCGTCATAAAAAACCCTTTATCTGTTCCCTGGCTCCAGCAAACCTGAACCAGCTGCACAAAAAGTTACAGCTAAAAGTTAAAGGTGCATTGTGCAACTTTTCAGGTAGAGGATCTGCCACCTCCTTGGAGATGATATCACTTTGTCTGAAATGTTTCACGGCGTGGCATTACACTTATCCAATGATTCATAAGAACATGCACACCTACAGTCAGTGGGGTTTCCTTTGCACAGATCTGACCGGTATCTTGGTCTGTTTCCATCTCCTGCTTGTTTCCATGGAGATTGTTAAGTTTAATACTGTGACACATCAAATAGACGAAAAATGTAGACAGACCCACCAGAAACGTTTCGTAATACACTTTTAAAATACTTTCAAGTACTGATAAACAACAATGGAACTATATTACAACATGTCTTTCCATGTAAATATTTTTGATAGTAAATTAATGTAAAATTAGAGATGATTTCTGTCTTTTTCTCTATAAACTGTATGTATGTTGTCAAGCGTTGGTGCAGTGTAACTATCTTTTAAATACATATAACATATAAGTGTAGCATTAATAAGTTTTAGTCAGTTTTGACAAGTCTGCATAAAAATATTACTGATGCAAATAGCTAAAGTTGTTTCAAGAATAATAATAATAGCCTGACGTTTCTAATAATAAAATGAGTGTTAAAAAGCAGTGTTAAACAAGTGAGTCATACTATAGTAGAGGCGCTAATTGTAGCAGTACCATTTGTAGTAAAAGTAAAACTGTCACGTTTTTAAATAGTACTTTACTCATACACCAGTGCACACAGATACTGGGGCGAGGTGGGTTAAGTGTTGCCAAAGGACACAACAACAGGTTTCATATGCGGGAGCTGGACTTGCACATACACTACTCCTTATTTTGTCTAAAGTTTTGCTGAGTATTTTAACCTTGCAGAATACTTACATTTTTATTTTCAAGTTTAAGCGTCAGTGAAGCGATGAAGAAAGGCAGAGATGAACTTTGAGAAAATTGAAATTTAAGCCCTAAGAGAGAACCGACGGACAGCAGGGGCCTTTGTAACTATAGGCAATTCACTCTCTTTGAAAGATAGAACGAAATAGAACATCCACATATGTTCGACTGTTTTTAAAAGATGTTCTCCAAATATAAAAGACACCGCCATCTGTTAATAAGCTGATCCAATTAAACTCGCTGTCATTATTTTTCCATATGGATTCTGAGTGAAAAAGTGACAGAGATTTTTTTTTTGTTGGAATAGTGGCAAGATGGCGGTGTCACTCTGACCCAGCCATCTCTGCAATCCAATTAAACCTGGAATCTGTTGATGTCTACACACACAGCGGGTTTCTCATTATCGGTTTTGTACTTTTTATTATATCCCCCCCTTAGATCGTCCCATTCGAGCTGCCGCAGGAGGATCAAACGCACCCGAAATTTGCTTGAGGTGAAAATCTGAAGGTGCGACTCGATTGAGGGATACGGTAACAAGACCTCCACTTGAACCGAGCGAGGCAATCCGAGCCTCCGGGCAGTAAGAGATCTCATTAGCCACTAGTCCTTTCTGTAGTCACCTGCGCCATCACGCTGTTAAGACATTCTCACAGTCAAGTTTAAGGATAAAATCATGAAAGATAAAACCTTTGGATCGCTACGGTGAGCCATAGAAAAAAAATAAGAACGCAAATGTATCGCCACATATTAAAGAAAGCAAGAAACAGCAAGATTTTAAACTCCCACTCGGGTAACTCTTCTGCACGTATAGCATAAGAGAAGTTGCCAAAAGACGGTGGAAAAGTGGAAAAATGTACAGATAAAAATATCTTCAAACAGACTGAGACTTTGTTCCTGGGCTGCTGAGGCGAGAAGCCTTTGTGAGAGAAGGTTTCGCCTCACGTATCAAAAAAAAGTGGAGCTCCGCATGACAAAAATGTACAGTTTCCATTCTGTGTGAACTCGTATTAGTAGGAATCCTGTCTTCTTCAGCTCACACGTACTGTACAGAACATTTTACATTTCAGCCTATTCTAATCACTGCTAACACAAATACATCCTTTGTGCGAGCCTGTGCACAAAATGAACCAAAAATGAACCACTATTATAATCACCCTGCCTTTGTTCAAAGTGAAAAGCATGTATTATCTAAATGCTATACATTTTCTGAAATGTCAGGCTTCAAATTAGCATTGTGCCACATTTTTTAGAGAATGATGTCTCTTTATCTTATTTGGTCAGCGGTGGCAATGCATTTAATTCCCCATTGACTTCCTCTAATGGCTATTTTTCAAAATGTTATTTTTTCCGTATATTTTCTGAACCCTTTGACTTCATAATTATTGGAAGATTTTATGGTAAATGATGGAAATGCATGTTATTTTGCATTGTGGGGTGCTGGCACCACCCCCTCCCCAGTGGGCACCATGACATTAGGCTGTGAAGCAACAGGAGTCCCAGAGAAAAGTGAAAGACTGAATTTGACTTTTGCACCGTGTTATTAAGAACAGCAGAGACACAGCATCAGATGGTGAGTCCATGAACTATACTATGTGGAAAATGTCACACTTTTGCAAAATGTCCGTCCAACAATAAGGTACATTTACTGAGAATGAGCTGCTGTTGACACTATGGGATTAATGTATACTTTTTTTTTTTAATACCTCCTTTTCTTCCTCCTCCTCTTCCTTCTCCTCCTTCTCCTTCGTCTCCTTCTCCTTCTCCTCCTCCTCCTTCTCCTTCGTCTCCTTCTCCTTCTCCTCCTCCTCCTTCTCCTTCGTCTCCTTCTCCTTCTCCTCCTCCTCCTTCTCCTTCGTCTCCTTCTCCTTCTCCTCCTCCTCCTTCTCCTTCGTCTCCTTCTCCTTCTCCTCCTCCTCCTTCTCCTTCGTCTCCTTCTCCTTCTCCTCCTCCTCCTTCTCCTTCGTCTCCTTCTCCTTCTCCTCCTCCTCCTTCTCCTTCGTCTCCTTCTCCTTCTCCTCCTCCTCCTTCTCCTTCGTCTCCTTCTCCTTCTCCTCCTCCTCCTTCTCCTTCGTCTCCTTCTCCTTCTCCTCCTCCTCCTTCTCCTTCGTCTCCTTCTCCTTCTCCTCCTCCTCCTTCTCCTTCGTCTCCTTCTCCTTCTCCTCCTCCTCCTTCTCCTTCGTCTCCTTCTCCTTCTCCTCCTCCTCCTTCTCCTTCGTCTCCTTCTCCTTCTCCTCCTCCTCCTTCTCCTTCGTCTCCTTCTCCTTCTCCTCCTCCTCCTTCTCCTTCGTCTCCTTCTCCTTCTCCTTCTTCTTCTTTCTTACCATGAGAATGATTTCACAGAAGACTCTCCACAGATCTGACCAGTAACTTGGCCTGATGGCTTCACCTGCTTGTCTCCAAGGAGATAAGTAAGTGTAATGCTATATTATGGGGCATTCCGGGAAAGCAAATCATAATAACAACTCAATGGAGACAAGTAGATAGCAGAATCTCCAGTAGAAAAGTTACAAAGTGCATTGTTAAGCACTTGCTGGATAAGATGTGAAAGTATTGTCTTACAGTTTTGTTTTTTAGAGCAGGAAGCAGGATTGAAAAGTGGTTTAACCTCAAATTCTTGTAATCTATTTCTGCATTTCACCATTGACGTCAGCGCTACCTGAACATGAAGTGATTTAAAAAGATGACAAGATTTTAAAAGCAGGAAGAAGAAGAAACACGAAACCTTCTGAAACTACAGCCTCTGGAATCGTCTTCAACAAACACATCAAGTCTCTTATTGTCACGACTACCCGCTCTCATTGTGCCAGCGTTTATTTGAATGACAAATCAGAAAATGAGTGAGGGCAAATGAACGCAACACTGTGAACACGAGAAGATCCAAATGAGCACAAGTGATTGCTCAATTCACTAGTATTCACATGCATTCGTTTTAGGTGCAAACTCACTTTTAAATTACTTTTATATGCAGCAAAGTGACAAAGCTAAAATGTTCTGATCCCAAAGTGTTAGACTGATGCACGAGGCTCTTTCTTCTGGGTTTGAATGCAGACAGTACACAGTGTCTGATACATTTTTTACCCAAAAGTTTTACAATATCATCTTTTTAAAGTACTCTATTACCCCAATACTGTCGGATATCATCTATGTTATAATGTTACATACCCGGAGTTGTGTTTTTTTCACATGTTTAACATTCAAAACGTGTATATTTAGGTTGAATTCTTCAGAAAACACACTCTGTTCCACCTTGTGAGGTCACATGATAACACAGAAAGCGCTCCACTGTGTTTTCAAACTCCATACGCACACCTTTTCGAAGCATTTGGATGATTTCAGTCCTGGAATTACTCAGTTCTACTTAACTTAAGCTACATCACGAGGTGGAACTGCAACTTTAGAGCACTGGAGACAGACAAACAACAAAGAATTACGAGTGTGAATGAACAGTTTTGATGAGTAACATTCTGAAATTTCACAAGAGTTAATTTTTCAAACTATAGAAACTTTAAAAACTTTGATAATGCAAATAAAATAGACACTGATTGATTCGGTGCTCAAATTTCACTCGCAATTAGCCAATTTGTATATTAGCAGTTATTGTTTTTAGTAATACTACATCCCTCCGCTGCGTTAACACCTGGAGTGCTTGTGCCCCCTATTGGCATTTAATGTACACACATTTTAGACCCTCTAATAACTTGCTTTCAGTATATTTGGGTCACAAAAATAAAAGAAAGAGTAAGATATGTGGCCCAAAAATACGCGGCACATTGCATAATTTAGGAGTATCATCATCTTTACAAAATCCACTTCAAAATATTTGTACTACACACACCTACACGCATAAATAATGGAGCGTTTACCCTTCTAAGATCTTGCATTGTTTAAAGCCGCTCTTGTGCGTGCACCTGCTCCGTCTGCCGCGAGTTACATAAGCCCCGTTCCTCCTCCCGCCGTCGATCGGGGAGCAACTTTTGTGCATCTCGCCATCCGAAGACGAGGGGGAAGAAATAAATAAACAATATAAAACTCCGCGCGTTGTCATTTTCATCAGTGCCACTTGTGTTTGTGCGCCTAACCTGATTCAGTCAAAACATCTGACAAAGGCAAGAGTGAGGAGGAGGAGGAGGAGGAGGAAGAGGAGAGTGGAAAGAGGAGACGTAGAAAGCAGAAAAGCAAACAGAAAGCAAGTGTCTATATTTCTCCTCCACCGCTGAGACAAAGTTGCATGTCGGGCTATAGAGTTTGCTAAGACTCGCATATCCGCTAGCATGCTATTCCCGGATAATGAATAATGTATTGTTGATTCGACGCGAGGAGCAAAATCGGAAGCAACAAAGTGGATGTAAGAAAGAGCTTGATTATAAGAGTTTGTGTTGAGTGTTACAAATAGTCTAGCTAACATAACGCCTCAGTTTTAATTTGGAAGTGGAATTTCTGAGAACAATTTAAACAATTTATAAACCTGCATACTGAATTCAGAATTGTTGTAAAAATTTGAGGAAATTTGCTGCTTTTTTGGGCATTTTTTGCATTTTTTTTTTGCATTGTGTAATTTTTCTTTTTCTTTTTTTAGTTTCACAGTTCCTTTTTATCTTCATGGAGACTCAGCCAGGCCAAGTTACAGGTCAGATCTGTGGAGAGGCAACCCCGCTCACAGTCAGAATGTCTTTTTTCTAGATATTTTTGAGCACTAAACCCACCTGTAACTGAATAAATGCAAGGCAGAGCTGTTTAATGTCATACTGTGGAATTAATGTCATACTGTGGAATAGTCTATCTCCATAGAAACAAGCAGGTGATGGAGAAGGAGGAAGAAAAACTATGAAAATTCAACTAACTAAATGGATGGGAATCTTAACCACACCAGAAAAATTACATAGGACATAAGGAGATGTTTTTCTTTGCCTGGAATATTAAATTATGGGTGGTCTAAAACTGATAAAAATCTGGGGCCCTCTGAATTTTTCTTTTTATTTTTTGTCCACCTTCTGATAAAGGGGAACTGTGAAGCTTCAGGACATGTGAAATTTGATGGAAAAGCTGTAGCCCACTTATTTTCTGTCATATCAAAAAATTTGTTAAAAATCTGGACCAGTTTGTACAACAAACTCTCAAATACATATAAAAAAATAGGAATTTGATAGGAGATATTTGTGACGCTATACTTGTGATATATGCTTCAGCTTTGGAAGATGATCTTTCTAAACTCCAGCTATAGCGATCTTTATATTTACCGCCCCAAAAATCGTGCAGGATTTGAATTGGATATAAAGCTTTTCCTGCTTATAATGAGAATAGATCAGGCAAAGGCTAAACTACAGAACTACAGAGCCTCAGCTTCACAGAGAGACCAACCATTTGAATCTCTCTGAACCCTTTGGAGTACAGACTGTTTGCACCGGTGAGCATTTTGTAATAATAAGTAAGGCTAGAGCGGGGTTATCTCTGCCCAGATGTGACCTGCAACTTGACCTGGTGTTTCCATAGAGATGAGATGAGTTTAATGTCCTGGTATTTCATTTTCAAGGCAAAGTTTCCATGAAAACAAACAGGTAACAGGTGCAACTCCAAAACAGTTACATGATGCACCTTTGAATTTGTGCGACGTTAATTTGTGTCCTATTGTTTAATAAAATCTGTTTTGAGACTTTTTACTTTACACTTGAGAATTTGTAGAGCAACACTGTTCTTTATTTTTTTGTTTTTGTTTTTTTGTAAGAAACATCGAGATTGGAACAGTGCAGGAGTTTGAACACTTCTCATCACCAGTCCCCTCTCCTGTTTTCATAGTGCAGCTTGTTGAAGTTGCTATCACAGCTTGGAATCTTGCTGTAAGATAACATCACAACCGTCGTAGTGGACTGAAGGAACTATGAGAAATAACAATAATAAGAAAAAATAATGCATCAGTTTTATTTAGGGCTTTTCTGGACACAGAACATTATTCATCCACTCCACACCCGGTGGTGCTAAGCATAGACTGTATAAAAAAGTGGACTAAGCGAGTGTGACGTCACCCATAGCGTTCAGCGCCGCTCCAATGAGGCTCATGATGCTAACGGTTACAGGAGCCAATCTGGAGCCAGGCTCTATGTTATGAATAGGATTTTTTTGACTAAAATAGCGGAGAAAAAAAAATCAGGATCATGTAGAGCGGGTTAATAAGAACATTTTAAGACCAAGATGAAGAGGATCACTGCAGCAGGTCCAGAGAGACGAGCGACAAGATCCTAATGTAAGTCAATGGGAGCCAGAGTCAGAAGGAGCCGGAAGAGCCTCCTGGAGCATACGGTCTATGGTGGTAAGATACTATTGTAGCCACAGTTGACCTGGGGCAGACTGCCAATCTGCACAATCAGCCCCTCTGACCATCACTCTCACACACACACACCACTTTCATACTAGGTAATGTGGGAGAAGTGCCTTGCCTGAGGACACAAAAACATTTTTTGCGACTGGTGCCCCCCTGTGGCATCTGATTTTTCCAGTGGTCTCCCGTCCAAGTACCAACCAGGCCCGGTCCTGCTGAGCTTCTGAGTTCTGACGAGCTCAGGCTTTGACAAGTCGGTATAGCCACAAATCAGTGGGCAGATTTGCCGGTTTGGTGATGCCAGCACCTTTGACCTTGGTTGGAGCGTGGGGGCAAAGCGATGGGGTATTATGAGAGGCCACATACTGCAGTGTATGTCATACTGGCCATGAATTATTCCTTTTGGTGATTGATAGTTTAATAATATAGTTGTATAGTTCACATTTTCAACACAGCCAGAAGAACTCAGAGACATACTGCTATAGGTATATGACTATCAAGCTAATACAAGTTTTACATGTAGTTTAAAACATGTGTACAGTTCTAAATGGCAGAGTTAGTACAAATTATGGTATGTAACTTGCTAATTGCACCTATTCAAATTGCAATTTCAATTTGGGTGCGATTAATCCTACAGTCCTGTGCAAGATTAATCAAAATCTAATCGCAGTCTCTGTCAATTCTAAAAGTATTCACAATGTTAGCCAGAAATAACTAAATCAGGCCTGAACGATTTGGGAAAAATACATAATATTAGATCCTATGGCTTGCCCAGAGTCTATTGACAACTGTGAATTTCAATCTCCGTCGACTGGCTGTAGCGTGTGCAGAATTGCAGTCATTTCATTTGGAGACTTGGACAGAATGAATATAAAACCCATAAAACCATCAGCGGTTACAATGTGCTCAGATGTCCAGCGAAATTTCTATTCAGCTCGTATTGATCGTACCCAAATGCGTCCGCTCCGCAAAGACAGATGGGGTTAACTACGCTCTAATGCAGCCACATGGGAGGATTGCATAGGGACGCATGTTTTGCAATACAATCGATCAAATCTTTATGGAGACAAGCGAGTGTAAGATCCACCAGAAAGGTTGCTTAGTGCATCTTTAAAAGTCCTGCAGTGCATAAAAGGTGGAGTGTTTTCTGTTTGAAAGAAGAACTCAGCTTAAATATGCAGGATTTTATGTTTTCATTATGTGTGAATGAAAAGAAAGCACAACTCCAGGTACATACATCAGAAAGTGGCGTTCAATGGGACCTTTAACACATTTTTACAAGCCCAAGTTAGTGGGACGTAGCTCTCTGTTAGTGCCATTTATTTTGTTATTTGAAGAGCTTTGTGTTTCTTTTCATAGCCCCTTCTACCTTGAAAGTAATCCAGCTTGTGCAGCCTCACACTCGTCTCCACGCCGGCCAGTGGTCGTTGCTGGAACATTGGGCACAGGGGGAGGTGTGAGTGATGTGGCCCCATGGAAAGGCCATCTGCCCCAGGATCCAAACCTGACTTCAGCGCCTCTCCCTGGGACACTGCACCTGGTCGCACTGGCACAAAGATTCGGTCTGGCACTAGGCCAAACGTGCAGAGATAGGACTTGGATTTGGACGTCTCACGGGCTGGACAGTGACCAACGGAAGAGGAAGGGCAAAGGGCAAAGCTGCAGGTGACGCGGCCGCTCGGCATGGATCAGTGTGGAAAAACAGATAAATAAAGTGGTACTGTGCTAAATGCTATTAACCATGGAGCACGAATATGGCAGGTGTATTTTAGTCATACCTTCAATTTTATATATGCTCTATAATTACAAGTCTCACAAAGTACTAGCCATTAAAGTTGACATTTGTATTTCCTTTGTAACTATTGATTATTTCTGTGGTTGCAGTTTTTATTTGCACATGAAGCACTTTCAATAACTGTTAAGAAAATGCAATATAATTTATTATTATTATTAATGTATTATTAT
>KN488404.1:0-11831 GCA_000787155.1 Scartelaos histophorus | reverse complement strand
CGTATATGTGTGTGTGTGTGTGTGTGTGTGTGTGTGTGTGTGTGAACCTTGGTCAAATGAGGCTGCTCTGGGAATGTGTTTGGTGCTTAGGAGCTAACACTGACTTATTCCTGCTCCATCTGCGGTGTGCAGGCCCCTCCACCATCTGGACACACTGTTTTAGCGCACTGTGATTTTTTCCATTTCTCTATGAAGACAGGTCACTTCCTCATTACAGCGACACGTGATGGAGTGCGTGTTATAAACAGACTTCACAGGCACTAGTAAGTGGACTTGTGTGCAGTGGTGCGAGCAGGGTTATGGTATGGTCACTGGCCTGAGAACACCAGGAAAAGCGGAGCACTCTCTTGGTCCAGTTTAAATGGATTGATTATTAAAGCGGATTATTAGGATTAGGGTTCTATTTAGCCCTAATCCTATCATGCAAAACTGACTTTCAGAGCTTTAAAACCATGTTACAATGTTGTTTGCCCTCACCATTTACACACTTTAAGTTGTATTTGGCCATACAATCATCAGTTTCACTGACCCCAGTATACACTCACTGCTCTGTTTTTACTTTGTTTTCCAATTAAATTTTTTTTAGCAGCATCGTGTAGTCATTTGGCACAAATGAAAAAAAAATATATATATTTTACTTATTAGTGTGATGTGTAGCTATCCATAGGATTCACAGCATGTGGCGCTGTGATGTTTATGTGGAGGTCACCTTCCATTGGGCATCACTTTTCTAACATAGTCAAGTCAGCACACTTGTTTTTTTATTATATTGTTTTAGATGGATATATTTTGATTTTAAATGTGCAAATTATAACAGTGATTCACTGGTGTGCAGACACAAGCACAAGATGTCTTCTTTAACAGTGGACAACAGAATGTGCTTTTAAACATTAAATTATTATACTTTCTTTTCTATGGCTTTATACCTCTGTCATCCAGATATATACCAGAATAGTTTTTATACTAAACAATTTTGACACATTTGACACATTTCTTGCAGTGCTCCTTCAGATATGATTTAGTTTTTCTCATTTTTGTCTCTGTCTTTTGAAATTACCAGATGTTTTGCATTATTTAACATTTTGTCCTTCAAATTACATAAGCTTCAAGTTACAAATCAGATGTTACTTTCTGACAGTGAGTCTTTAAGTTACTCTTTTTTATTCTTACTTGTAATTTCTTAGACCACTACTTTGTACTTCAGCTTGAGTTCTATGTTATTTTTTAAGTAATGTCACTCTTACTTGAGTTAAATTTATGGCTACTCTACCCACTTCTGTATATGCATGATAGCTGTTTTTATTTGTAATTACAGCTGCAAAGTTTTAGTGCTCAAATGCTAGTTTACCACAGGTAATTGGACTGAAATCAGAGGTCCACGGTTTTGGACCAAAGGCCATTTATGTGGTTGTTTAGGGCAATTGGATTTGTCCGTGTATGACCCTGATGGTTGAAGTCATTTGAGAAATCCTGGTTAAGAAATCTATGTGCAGGCATTTTGAAAAGCTTCTCTCCTCGCTGCACTAGAATGATTTTGTCTGCACAGGATGGCTAACCGGTGTAACTGTGTTTGAGTTCAGTTTTGCCGTCTAGTCTAATATTAGTATTTTTATTAATTATCTGAAATGAAGTGCCAGAGAGCTTCATTAAAGTTATTAATGCATGTGGCACGCGCACTGAGTTGTGGCTGAAAAATGAAACAGCACCCATCAGACCAGACTGGAGTAAGTCATTACAGCTAATGACACTGGTGACACAGAGTCTACAGGAGGCCCAGTGCAGGAGATCTAACACAAGAGGTCTTGGCTGAAGAACATATCTGAAGTGTTCCAGAAGTACAGCTCAGGTTTGACCACAGGAGGATACTCCTGACCAGTCCCTGATTCCCAGTGTCCCAGACAGCCTGCAGTCCCTCCACTGCAGTCCCTCCAGTGCAGTACTTCCTGTGCAGTACTTCTGATGAAGAACCGGCAGTACAGTACTGGCCAGGTCTATACACAGGGATATAACAGTCCTGAGTCTGACTGCTCTAACTGACACAGAACATCAGTTACTGTTCTTGCCCTTGCTTATTCCCTCACCTTCTCCCTCTCTCCTTCTCTCTCTCACCTCTCTTCCTCCTCTCACCCTCCTCTCTTCCTCCTCTCACCCTCCTCTCAGCCTCCTCTCCTCTCTCTTCCTCCCAACCTCTCTATTGCCCCACTTTCTAATCACATCGCCCATCCTCCCCCACCTCCTTCCTCTCCTCCTCCCAGTGCTTCTGTGTCTTTTCCTCTCTCCCTCTAACACCATTCTCTTCCTCTTTCTCTTCCTCTGCCCCCCCCACCTGCTCCTCTCCCCTCTGCTCTTCCCCCTCGCCTCTGATGGATGCACAGGTCTGCCATGCCCTCCACCGCTCTATTAAAAATCCATTGGTGCTGACGTCCACATATTAAACACAGAGACAGATGCACGAGGCCACAAAGCTGCGCTCCTCTTATCGATCACAATGTGACAATCATTTGTAACAAGTGTGTATGGGTGTGTAAGGGTGTGTTTGGTTGTGTTTGTGTGTGTATGATAGTGTGTGGCTGTCTATGGTAGTGTACGGCTGTGTATGGGAGTGTATGGATGTTTGTGTGTGTGTGTGTGTGTGTGTGTGTGTGTGCGTGTGTGTGTGTGTGTGTGTGTGCATGAGCGCATGCGCGCGTGTGTGTTTGTGTGTGTGTGTGTGTGTAGCTGTGTGATGCATGGCTCTGAACAGCACTGCCCCAGTGCAAACAGCACACAGGAGCAAACTTATACTGCGCTGTGAGGGGGATATCACTCACATCAGAGTAGCACATCCTGGTACAATGACTCTGAGGACTCATATCAGTCACTCAAGCGTTCATAATTTGAAAATCAAGGCTGTAATCAAGTAATTCTTGGTGGCCTGAACAAGACAAGTATCTAAGTATATATCTGACCCATAGTGCACTCACAGTTCATGCAAAATATCTATTTATGCAGGCAAAAACGACTAGGCCTTTTTTTTTTTTTTTTTAAAGACAGAAATGGCAAACACCAAATCTTCACTCACGCACTTCTCCTTCAAGACTACAGATTTCTTGGGAATGTCTTGCAGCTATCCCCTGTCCATATCTTTCTGGAGGTTTGGTCTCTAGATACTCCTTTTCATCTTATTTATTCTGATATGAGAGCAGAGACATGTTCATTCACAGGCTCACCCACAGGCTCACAGACTCAGTGCAAAATGAGAGAGAAATCTGCACTGCAGTTGTTTGGAGCTCTCTGCAGAAGGCTCAGATTCAGAATCAACTGCCAGCCAACCTGTGCCTCAGCCATACAGAGTTCGGTGAGGATCACTGCAAAAGAAGATCTGCTTTGTTTGCAATGAAGCAAGCAATGAAGCTGATGAAAATGCCTTCAACGAAGGTGGAGTTGGAAGGTTTTCCAAAGACAATGCTTTCGCCAATATCCAGAAGGCAATGGGGGAATGGATCAATGAGGCTGCCTATGAATATTAAGAAGCAGTTGTCAGATGGAGGGTCGTTCTTGTTGAAACATCATACAACGTCTTTGCACACGATCTCTACTATCATAAGCGATGTTATAGAAGCTTTACCTACATGTACGGACATGACGTGAAGTCAGATACACCAGATGCTGAAGAACAGGAAAGGCTGAGGATAAGCATTATGCATACGTTCTTCAGCCTATTCACCACTAATGTCCTTAAAAATCATGATGCCTACCTGCTATTTGAGTTGATAAATGACATCAAGGAAATTAGTGAAGATGATGGACTTTCAGACCCGCCTTTCACGAAGACCTACACACTAAAGAAAAGATTGATTAAGAAGTAGGCGAGTCAGTTTCCTTCCACAAGATAGGGAATCATCTATTGGTACATTCCAGTGATGTGGACCTTGTTGCAAGCACTGCAGCTACCATTCAAGGCCATGGTCTACGAGAAATGGATTGGACAAAAGCATTTGCAAGACCGATTCGTCGGAAGATCACCCAAAGACAGACAAGTCAAGATCAAGTGACCTCTGGATGCTGGAAGAGTTATATAGTCAGTTTGATAGTTATAGACCCCTACAATGTCTATACAACGCTATCAGTTGGTCTATTTACCCCAGAAGATCTGTCAATACAAAAGGTTATGCCTGTTCCCCAAGCAAAACAGAAGCAGAAAAGATTTCAGCCATCAGTCAAAGCTGGGAAAAGGTGGTAACTAAAGGTGGTAAATTATAAAAAGACAGATCTTCATATAACTTTGTTTTTAATTTCAAGGCCGGCTGCTAGTTCAAAAGAAGCCAGACTCGAGGATGATCAGCTACATGTTACTACATTGACAACTGTTGTTGATAGTAATGATGTTTCTGAAGATGAGGATTCGGATAGTGCAGATACATCAGTGACAGACTCCTGTGAAAGTCTCAACTCTGACAGCTGTAGTGATCTGAACATTTCAAATTGAGGAGACAATAAGACTCCAGGAAGAGACAGTGGACGATCAAATTATCGGACATCATGGACATTTATACCCCTTTTTCTAGTCTATTTACAACAATCATTATATTATGGTGTTAGAAATACATCAGATATTTACAAATCTGTCATACAGTCATACAGGTGGCATTGGAGTCGTTTGACATCCACCAAAATGCATTTTCACTGAGTGAGTGGCCTGTGGTTCAAAGTGATGGCAGATCTGAATTCTTTGCCCCTAAAAAACTAGGGGTAGACATTAATTTTGTCATAGCCAATCTAGAACTGGAGTGATAGCATCTTGTATGTTGGTGGAGAGGTGGCCATCTTCAATTTTACCAGGAAGGATGCATCTTTTCTAAGGTTCAACCACATAATCATAATCATATTCCTCTGCCCAAAAATCTTTACATTAGGGGGAGAAATCACGTTATTATCCAAATCTAATGCAGAGATAAATGATTTTAGGTGGCCATTTTGGATTTCGGGCAAAATTTCAGATGGCCCAAAAGCTTGTTTTATTCAGCATGGTTAGTAGTAGTACCAAAGTACCAAAGTACCAAAATCACTTGAGAAAACCTTGACCCCAAAAAAAGGGCAGCTTTTTCCTGGCTCAGACCAGTCTATAAGTGCCATGATCTGGGGGTTGCTGCAGTTGGTCAGGTGTAGGTTCAGTTTGTGCTCAAAGAATGGGGTCAGCTGACTACCTGAATATACAGATTGACCAGATTATTCCATCAAAAATGTTTTTCTTCCTTGATGGCACAGGCATATTCCAAGATGGCAATGCCAGGATTCATCAGGCTCAAATTGTAAAAGTGGTTCAGGAAGCACAGAACATCATTTTCACACATGGATTGGCCATCACAGAGTCCAAACCTTAGTCCCATTGAGAAACTTTGAGATGAGGTGGAGAAGGTTTTGCACAGCGCTCAGACTCTACCATCATCAATGCAAGATCTTGGTGAAAACTGAATGCAACACTGAATGGACATAAATCTTGTGACATTGCAGAAGCATCGAAACAATGTCAGTGAATGTACCGTAATTAAAGCAAATTAAATATTAGAGTGTTTTTTTTTTTTTTTTTTGGCTGGGCAGTGCATAACATAACAATCCACAGGTGTCAAAGGTTATAACTATAGAGATGACAAGCACAATAGGTCTGATGTAACTCATTGTTCCTGAATTTCTTTGAAGCAAACGTTATAAAATAAAGCAAAACAAACAAAAAAACAAAACCGAACTCAGTTGTGATGCGTTTAAAATGCCCATGATGTGCTGTGTTTTTGGTGAGACAGGAGCTCTCACATAAGAAGTGCAGCCTATAAACCTGATCTCCACAGTACGTGAGCATCCGGGAGTGTGCTGCTGTGGCTGTGGACGATTTCCCATGGGACCTGTGGACACACAAACTGACTGCAAGGCGTCCACTCACTGTCGTAAATGATTTATGTCCCAAGCCAAGCCACATGCACAAACAGGGGAGTGATAGACAGCTGTGGGCTCCCTGTTCTCCACCTGATTCATGGGCTCCTAGCATCAATAAAACATCAGGATGCCACAGGAGTCCTGAAGCAGACCCCACAGACAGCCAAACTTTACTACTACAAAGCACAGTGACATTCCACCCTGGGACTAGGCCGACCAGTCTCCTGCCAGGCCTAACTTCAAAACAAGACTACTTACTAAGATTACTTACTAAGAATCTGTTCCTCTAGATGGCCTTTTAAAGGGTTCTGATCAATGTTTTAATGTTGTTTCCACATCACAAACATATACATAACATAGTTTGGTTTTGTTTCATTAACACATGTTTAACACACATAACCTGTGCCTCAAACTGAAAATATGTGAAGTCATCAAGTGGTAATACTTAAGTGCTCCACTGTATTTTTAAACTGCATCTTCATTAGAATCATTGTAATGATTTGCAACTCTAAAATCACCAAATTTGAAAACTACAGCTTAAGTCTGAGTTCCATTGATCTATCTATCTATATATATATATATACACACACACACACACACACACACCGTATTTTTCTGACTATAAGGCGCATCTATCATTACATTTTCTCAAAAATTAACAGTGCGCTTTATAATCCAGTGCGAATTATGTGTGACCTTTGGTTGTGCTTACTAACCTCGAACCGATTTTATGTTGTACACATTTTGGCTAATAACGTATTACTCCACGAGTCAGGAGGAGTAATATGTTGGTTGACATACAGGGCTACTGTGCAACATACTGGTAGTTCTGCCGTGTGTGTGTACAAGGACCCCAAAATGCACCTGTTAAGAGACATGCACCATGCAGATTTCAGGTTTTGTATTTTTGTGTTAAAACTGAACAGTGTTGAGAGGGATCCGGGCATGTTTGATGCCGAAATCACCAAACTGTTAAACTTGTTAAGCTAACTGTGTTAGCCTACAACTAAGAGTTATTGTAAATTACCTGAATAAAGTTCGATTCATCCAACACGCGTTTTGCGCCTTATGTGTGGACAATGAGAGCAATTGACTTATTATTTGATACTGCGCCTTATACGGTGTGCTTTATAGCCCGAAAAATATGGCACGCACGCGCACGCGCACGCACACACACACACAATTTAATCCACATGTTTATATGTCTGAGCGATCACACAATGCTTTTGAACAACATTCTATTACTGACAAACTTCAGAAAACATACCTCCTTACTGTGAATGGGCTTGCATCCATCAACCTGTTGTGAAACAGTACAACCTGCTGCCTGCTCTGAAACACATTCATTTTAGTGTTGGGTAAAGTGAACCTGACTGTGTGCTCCTGCCGCTCTGACAGGTGAATGTGGCTGTAAAGTGCTGCTTTGTTCTCACACAGACCACCATCAAACTCTGACAGGACCCAAGAGCCTTTCAGCCCCTAACAAAGATCAGAGCTACAGATGGATCACATGGGAGGAGAGAAGGTGGATTCAGTCACATTTACCAGAGTACCTTTTTAAAGAAATACTTTTGTAGCACCATACATTGATTTCTGCATGAATAATATGTTTGAAGTCGTGCTTTGTTTTCCCACTATGAGTAAATCACAAAAACTTTATGTTGACAGTTTGCAGTTTGCAGTGATTCCGTGATTTCCCTTCCGTTTCTTTAAGATAAAGATTAGATACAAATTACATGAACCTTAAATTATAAATCACACGTTATGTCCTGACAGTTAGGGTTAGAGTTACTATGACTTCCTGGACCACTACTTTGCACTTCTACTTGGGTAATATTAATCTGAACATAACTCTACTTGATTATTTTGTCCACTCCACCACCTTTCCCTAAGTTACTTTTCTGATTTTTGTCACTGGCTTGTTTCCATAGGGTGGAATCTTCCATAGTATGGTAAGAATATGCATTATACTACTTTTTGGGCTTTAAAATGTCTAGAGAATTGTTCCCTCATTAAAAACATAGTTGCAGTTGTATTTAGCTGCACAAAGCTGTTCACAAGCTTGCTCTGAACCTTCACTTTGACATTTTCAGGTTTGCCTTGTCATCAAGTGCTGCACAATGTTTAACTGAAAGTTTGCATGGAGTAGGGGTGGGCGATATATCGAATATATCGATATAATGCTTATATTTAATCCTGATTTGGCTGCTTGGCTTCTCCGTTCTGCCCTCGTCGCTTCGCTTTTCTTCCCCTTGTGTGTCTCAACAGGAGAAAACACAACTCGTCTCTGAATGCCAAAAATTGGTGTTAACCAAAGCTTGTAGCACCACGGGCCTTTCCCACCATTTACAGCTACTTGTGTCCTGACAACATCTTTTTTTCAGCGCTAATAGTTTATGCAAATGAGCCATGCGGTTTTAAGTTTTGTTTCTGTAAAACGTCAACAAACGTATGCTGAAGATTTAAATGAAGGATCTGCTGCAGTATTACTTGTACATTAGTGTTTGGAAACGTTGGGTTTGATCTGCGCATTTGCTTGTGGGAAAGCTCCTTACCGCTGGTGAGGAAAATTGATATTAAAATAAGGAACCTCCCGAGCTTCCTCTGCTAAAGATCCTTATTTCTTCCTTTATTTTACAGTTAAATTATTTTTATTATTTATTTTGTTTTTAATGTTCCAGAAGCACTTTCCTACATGTTCCTATATGAACAGCCAACTTCTTTGTACTTGTTTTTACAGTAGTTTTGGGGGGATTATTTTTCCTGCACAGATAAAGATATATATAGTATATCGAGATATAGCAAAATATATCAAGATATATTTTTTGCTCCATATCGCCTAGCCCTAGTATGGAGGATTTTTTTTGTTTGTTTCAAACTGTAAATGATAGCATTATAGACATGCAGCAGCATTGTAATTATGATGACTAAAACAAAAAGCACCAACAGTGCAGCGGCTGTAAATGTTTAACGTAAAGCGGAAGTAGGAGCTGTTGGGGAGGGGGGCTGGGTTCATGCATGTGCAGCATTTGCAAAAGGACAAAACAGTCATTGTACTCCTCATTCCTTGGAAAATCCTCTATACAGATGTAGTGATAGTGAGTGGTTTGAGTCCTCTTATTAATTTCTCACACAAGATTCATTCTGACATGAAAAGGAGAAGGGCAATGTGATATGAAAACTTACATCTTTAATATTCTAGATATTTAATATCTTTTTTTGTTCACTCAAGTAATTACTAACAGCTTAACATTTGTAAGCATGAATGCTTTGCCACACAAATACTTAAAGTGCATGTGCTAAGGGGTCTATCTGGGCTCAAGTGACTTGTGCTAACCCTGAGGCCTAACCTCACCTTGCACTGCAAACCCCCCATATATTGAATTTCCTTTCCAAGGCCTTAGCTATTGTCCTATAAAATCACACTAAGCGGCATAAAGATTTAAATAAAGAATTTAAAAAAAATTAAGAATAAAAGAAAGAATAGAAACCAATAATTTAACAATATATAATATTTAATATATATTAAATTCGGGTAGACCATTACTGACCACCACCCCAGGTAGAAAGAATGAAAGAACATTTACCAGTAATTTAGAAGGGGAGCGGCACCCTACATGGGGCTTGTAGGGCATTAGGAGTGGCCACCATCTCCCTCTCCACACAGCATCTTGAATCCAGTTCCTACAAACACATTAGGGCAGGTTTTAAACACAAAGATATCCTTAAGATAACAGCTCCACTAGTTACATGCCACATACAGCACGAGCTGAAAAGCCCTCAGAATACTATTTCTATTCTGCAATGCTTCAGTAATGCTCTGAGCCACGCACGGCGACACAAAAGGAGGAGGACATGGTAGGACATTTACATTTTGACCCGGTAACACAACCTTTAAAGGAGACTGCACCTGATTTGAAACCGTGAATCACGCACATGTTTTAGTTTGCTCTTTAAGCCTTAGCCATACTTAGTCGTTTCTGTGATATTGCACCATGAAACAGGTGTCAGGCAGTTGGTTTCCCATGATTCTTTGTGACAGTTTGCCTGTTTGGATGATAAAAGATGACTATCTGGAACTTCTGTATCAGTTCTTGTGTGAGAAATGGGAATTACAAGCAATAAGTAATAGTGTAGTCATTTTTATTAGGAATTGTAGCTGCAAAGTTTGTAGTTCTAATGCTAAATTACTAGATAACTATAGACAAAGCCCCCATTTGCATGTATTGTGTTCTTTGACTGTCGGTAGAGGCTAGAGTGCTGTGACAGGTTGTGTGGTAAAAGCGATTTGAATGGGGTTGTTGAGCACACTCAGTTTTCTGTGCATGTGACTGTGGTGAGAGACACAGATGTTCCACAGAGTCACTTTAAAGGGCTGTTGATGAGTTGGCCCCTCCCTTCTCTGTGTGTGCTGTGACAGGTGACAGCATTGGTCCCTGGAGCCTGCTCCTGATTACAGCAGTAACACTTGTCTCCCACAGGACCAATCAGCCCTTTCTCTCCTACTCGGCACAGGAGAGCCTTCACACCCATGTGACTCTGGACACGAGCAGAGGAGAGGAGCGGTCAGAGCCACAGGGCCACTCTGATTACACTACTGCAGACGCACACTTACTTTAAAAGAGGACATATTACTCTGCTATGTGGTATTGTTAACACAGAAAATATTTAGATCACCAGGGTAGCTTTCTTTGAAAATTATATATTTTCAAATACACTGCAGGTTTGATAAGTTTCAGCTTCATTTTTGGTCAGGCATGATTTTGAAGAAAAAAAGTCAAGTCAAAAAAGTCAATTTTGCATAATAATCCGCTCTTTAAAGTTGCACTGTGTAACTCTTCTGACCAGCTGAGAAGAGTTCATAGTATAGCATTAAACCTTTGTATCATGGAGACCTAGCATTTGTAAAGAATATATAGCAGTGTAATGGAATACATGTATGGTAGGTCTGTTTAATGTCACACTGTGGAACATTCAAAGCAGAACAATAAAAAAAAGGAATGTGATGGACCCCAACCTAAAAGTTACATAGTGCATCTGTAATGTAGTACAGTGCATGACACTGGACATTTAGCCTGACTGCCAATCATCTCCTGTTTTACACTCTAAATATGCATTATTCATGGGTGAGTATAGGAGGGGCAGAGGTGGTGGTTGGTGAGTATGGGAGGATCAGAGGTGCCCTCATTCAGCAGGTGGTGTTACAGCCCCAGGGGCAGCAGCATGTTACAAGCACAACTACCAGTACATCCTCCACGCATGCATTTTTCATGAGTCCTGACCCAACTGTGGCCGAGGGGCTCAAGGCACCATTCTGCATGTGGGCAATATCAGATTACTCCACAGCCTGGGAGCAAGAGCTTTCCACAAAAAGGCATGTCTTCCAGTCTGGTCACTTTGAATTATATTACCCAAGGTCACAGAGGAGACTAAGCGGCCCCTGCTACCAGTGCGGTGTCCCGAGTGAGTCCAGGAGGAGCCTCCCACACCAGCTTAACGACATATGAGGGGCCCACACAGTAAAGGAGGAGGGTCAGCAGTTGGAGACACACAACAGCCTCCAAAATCCCAAAACAACACTTGGTTCCCTGGGAATGTGTGTATGAATATGAGTGTGTGTGTCTGTGTGTGTGTGTGTGGAACATGGAGAATCTCAATCCTTCCAGCTCTGTCATGTGAAGTGAAGAGTCAAAGGGAGCTAATTAGCAAAATTTTTCACAACAATGTTAAATAACACTTCCCCACACAGCTTCCACAGCTTCCCCCACTCCCGAGCCCCGCCCCTTGTGTATAGTGATGATGTGGTGCTGTGAGCAGTGCCCGCTTACACAAACATGCCTGAATAACTGTTCATTAAATTAAAGTGTTTTCTAAATAATTTTATTAATTTATTAGTCTGCCTCCCCAAAGCTCAAAATGCT
>KN488400.1:17739-33900 GCA_000787155.1 Scartelaos histophorus | reverse complement strand
AATTAATTAATTAATTAATTAATATATAATTTTAGTGCTAAACCATCGAATATTACTGTAGCTAATGCCTGACAAATTGACAATATTAACTAAATTTTAAGTAGATGTTTAGTCTCGTTTGTAAAACAAGTACTGTCAACTTTTCTATTTACCCTAGTTAATATGTATTTAAATAAATAAAAACAGTTAAATACAAAACAATACGTTTCTAACGTCTGAAAGATTTATAGGGAACCGTTGACAGGTTGTCTAGTGACTCCATGTGGCTAGTTCCCCACATTGCATCTTAAAAATTACAAATTGTTTTGAATGCATCAAACAATGAATTTAGCGAATGTTCTGCCTATATATCTGAGTGTTCACGTCTGGGACAACATCCTACAGGCCAATAATATTTAATACAGACAGTGGGTAGATTTAGTATTGTTAAATTGCAGAGTGTTGTATTACAGTGGGTTGTAGGGTCCAGCAACTAATTTATAGCTTAATCAGATTCAGCATTTGTGAATTTACTTTTTAGATATTTCATGTCAAAGTACAATGCAATCAATAGGAAAATCTGTCTCTTACCCCTGTCTGAAACCACCAATTAAACAAGTGATTTGGGGCAATATATATGTATATAACATGAAAATTCTAAATATTATATAAAATAATAACAAATAAGACAGATTCATGTTTTCTTGTGTGACACCAAATACCATTTATTAGGGCTTTACAAAGACTACAAAATCCTCCAGATGATTTAAATCACTGTCTCTGTCTATTTACATGATATGTTACATACAAATGTACAAAATAGAAAACATTTAAAGACAAATGTTTCACCCAAAAAAGAACAAAACTTTCTCTCAAACCAGGAGAATGCTGAGTTTATGAACTGAGATCGAACCAGGAGGTCTGTAAGATTAAGAGGAATACAGGAAGTAGTGGTCTATGTGTGGAGTGCAGAGAATTTCAATGCAAAAACACAATACAATTCAAATTTTATCTTGTTTTTTAAATATATATTTTGTCTAGAAATTGTAGACATCATTAATAATAATTTTCCTACTTTTGCAATAGTTGCTGTTGTCTTGACATGGTATGAGTCACTGTTAAATCAAAGAAGAATTATGTCATTTTTCTGTTTTTTGCCACCAGGCCAAGTTAAGGGTCAGATCTGTGAAGACAAAAGGCAATTTGCAGTAAGAATGCATGTTTTTTCAAGTTTCATTTTAGTTTTCTTTGTAACTGAATCAAAAAATGGACTTGGACTAGTTTACCATGCTTAAGACCAGGTTTAGGGTTGGAATTGTCTTGGTTTAGTTTCCGATTAGTCCTGATTTAGATCTAGCCAAGTCTTATAGTCCTAGTTCAGTCCACTTGTAATCCCTGTTTCCTTGTCCCAGTTGTGTAAGCAATTGAAATATATTCTAAAGTTTAGTGAAAAGTATTGAATTATATTAGACCTACAGTACTTATCTACATTTCTAACTTTTAAATTGAAGTTTTGCTCTGCACTCCAGCGTAGACCAGACCAGTGAATCACAATAGGTCTGTTACTCCATAGATACACCAGGCTAGTCTCAGGTAGGGTTCAATAAGAGGGTTGTCCTGAGGTGGAGGTCGTGTTTCACTTGTATTGGTCTGTGATTGGTCTGCATTCACTGGATTAGCACCTGTACAGATTTTTTTACAGTACATTTGAATAGCCTGTGTCTCTGTATTACACTGCAAGAAATTAACTGAAATGACAAGAGTTTTGACTAGATATGTATATTTGTATGTATATAACTACTCTATTTGTTCTTGGAGAGATTATACTTTATATTGTATTGTATTGTTCTGTTTTGTTTGCGGTCTACTGTGTTTCTTAAAAAAATCATAAAGATAAAGTATGAAGAGTTTGACTAGATTTAAGTAATGTATTCTCTCATTATTTGCTTGTTTTTGTGTAAATTATTGTAAATTGGACAAAACTGGACACAAATTTTGTGAATACTAATACTGATTTCAATTTTTATTCTTATGAGAAAAAATATTTGCCAGTGTTGCAATTTTTTTAGTCCTTAAATGCAACTCTTTTTTCCATTTGAAATTTTATGTTAATAGAACTTTCATAAGTGAGTTAAGTTAAAGCTGCACTATGTAACTTTTCCACTGTAGGGTCTGTGCTCGTCTCCATGGCGATTTTACGAGCAAACTGTTCACGCCACCAGCCCTAATTACAGGTCAGATCTGTGGAACGGTGAGATTTACAGTAATGCATGCTCTTGGTAGTTTTGAACAATAAAATCACTGAATTGAATAATAGATAAGTTTAATGCCATTCTGTGGACCATTACAAGCAGTAACATCGCCATGGAGACGACAGATGGCAAGCCAGAAAAGTTGCATTTAAAAGTTCTTTATTTTGCAACCTATTTTCATTTGATCAACATTAATTATTTAAAATGTAGAAAATGATGCAATGTGTAACTTTTCTGGTTGAGAATCTGCCATCTACTAGTCTCCATGGTAATTATTGCTTTGCCTGGAATGTTCCACAGTATGACATTAACAAATATATCTTGTATTTATTCAATTACAAGTGTTTTTATTTCTCAAAACCATCGCAAAAAACATAAATTATAATTTGCGTGACTTCTCCACAGATCTGACTGACTTGTAACTTGTAACTGGTGATGTGGCCTGCTTGTCTCCATGGAGATAGTCAAATTAAATGCCATACTGCAAAACATTCCAGTAAAACCCCACATGGAGTCAAGCTTTGACACAAAAGTTACACAGTGCACTTTTAATGCATTTATAAAGTCAGTATGGGATTATTTATGTAATTTTCCTCTATTTTCTTACTACGCTGGTGGAAACAGTCATTTAGAGAATTATTCTAGGCCTAAGTAAAGTCAAAACAACTTAAAAATCTCTATTCAACACACAAAGTCATTTCATCAGTTTTTGCAGTGTGTCCTCAGACCTATAGTGATTTTAACGTGTGGAAATATGACTGAGAATATTATATCTGAAGGAGGAGAGTGGAAAAAGTGCCTATACTCTGGTACATTATTTGAACTGTACATATCCGCTGTTCTGCCTTTAAGCAAAACACCCCGAAACTCCCACCCAAACACACACTTCCGTTTTGTTTTTTCTCTCACAATAATTTACTTATATCTTAAACATCGACAAGGGCAAAATGCATCTTTCGTTTCACTGTGCAAGACTTAGACTATGTACAGCCCCTCCCCGCCTGTGCAACCCTTTGATAAAAACAAAATTCAAAATGGCTTCCCTCCAAATACACGCATACATATATTTATATTATGAGTAAAGGTCTTTTTCTGAATGCAGCCCCGTTATAAAGCGAAAAAACATGCTTCTCAGGCTATAGAAAAATGAGACCCACACTTTTGTGCTCATAGGTGAACCCAGCTCAACTGGGCCAAAAACAATTAGAAAACAAGGTAACCCCCACGTTTTGAAAACATTTGTACATTATATCGGCCATTCGCGGCAGCTCAAGGTGACCACACGAAGAGGAAGTGGGGAGGAAATGTCCGTTACAATCATAGACAAAACAGGAAGTAGATTTTTGAGCATTTTTTCATCACTGCAAACAGGTGTCCATCCGAAACGCGTGCACATTTAAGGCAGTGGAAAAGCACCATTATCTGTTATCTCTATCACCTTTTCATCCCATAAGCCCGTTAACCACAATTATTAAAGTACATTTTGTTTAAATCGTCCAAAGTTGATTTATTTATTCTTTTTTTTTGGACCACGTATGCATAAAATAGTTAAGAAGACGATTTTAAGATTTTGTGGACTTCAAAGTGGCACACATCGGGTTTCAGTTTCCTCTTTATAGGCGCCATTTTGAGGACTTTTGACCATTACAAAAGTATAACATGTGGGTGATTAGACAGTGGAGCTTGGGGTAGAGTCGCTGCTCCTCTGCATCCTCTCGAGATGGAGGAGGACCTATATATATATATAAAAAATCTAGTAATATTTAGAATGCAGTAAACTAGATACGTATGAATATTGTGAACACTTTAAAAAAAATGTATTACTTAAATTTTTACATTTTGTAGGATTGGGAGAGATAAATTCTACTCACAAAATCACCAATTTCTTGTTACATTCTACAGTTTAAATTCCATTCAAATCAATGTTAAATTTTCTTGGTTTTCAAAGCAAAATATCTCCTGAAGATTTAACATTTTAGATACAAAATTCACGGTTTTCAGCTTCCCGCGAGATACCCTATAACTCGGATGTTTATTCCCATTCAATCCAGATATAGCTTTTTGTTTTAAATCGTCAATTGCTATGGCAACGCTCCGAATTTCTCATCACGGGCTCCATTCAGGTCACACATTTAGACGTTTGGAAACATGACGATGATGACTTCCTTTAGGCTCTGTTGTACAAAAAATTTGGGAAAACTGAGAAAATGTCACGGTTTCCTTCACCTAGACGTCCTCCTTTTTTCCTTTTATAAATTGCTTAATTCATTTGTGTATTGTAATTGTCTAACTTAATTTAAAAAAAGATGCCATTGTAGCGTTCCATTATGTTTGCTTTCCTTTATTTCCAAACGTCTTCTGGTTGGCGTGAATAGAGCCGAAACAAAGCCATGGACATCGTAATCAGAAGTGCATAGTCGCATTTGGCATACATTGTAGTTGTACTTTTTACAATGTACTTTTTCACTTTTATAGTATAGTTTTCTATGACTAAAATATGTATATGTTTCCATTTCTATTTTTAAGTTAAATTCTATGGTTTTGGTTTGAGAAATATTCTGTTTTGGTTGAATTCTCTCATTTAGTTCTGCAGCAAAAGTGCAAAAGAACAAACCAGCATTAGCCATAGTAAAGATGTAACAGACTAGAATAGTGTCAGCGGCTGTGCATATTTGGCAGTAACTTAAAAACGCACTGTGTAACTTTTCTGGCTGAGGATACGCCGCTTGCTTGCGTGTCTCCATGGCTACCGCTTTGCCAGGAATGTTCTACAGTGTGGCATTAAACGTTCGTATCACCGTGGAGATGAGGAGGTGACGCTAGGGTCAACAGGTGTAGGTATTTAATTCAAGTAACTGAATAACATCTCCATGGAGACGAGAATGTGAACGTATCCTCTGCCAGAAAAGTTACGCAATGCAGCTTTAAAGGTCCGATATTACTCAACATTTACTCTTATGAGCTTTAAGCCATGTTATAACGTCAAAAACCTCCCCAAAAACAGACCTGGAGTTATGTTTTGTTTCATTCACACATGTTTGAGTAATTCTTTATTATTAATCTCTAAAATTCCAAAAAACGAAGGCCTCACGTGTGTCAAAACGTGTTGGCTTGTCTCATGTAACCATCAAATTAAACTTTTATTCTATTTCCAACAGTTTGCCTTGGACTTTTTGACCAATTTTGACTATCACAGTAAGGTTTTACATTACAAGCTTGCTCATACAGTATATGTCAGCTTTTTAGACACATCCTTGAGGAGCACCTGTTGTGGACTTTTAACTAAGATACCCTGAAGCTCTCACTTCCTCTGTGGTTACTAAATCCTCCGTTCCAACTTATGATGTCACGAAGCAGTAGTTTTTAAAATCAACAGCTATCTTTTACCTTCAGTTCAGTAAATATTGGCAATTCCAGCGCTGAAATCATCCAAATGATTCCAACACTGATCCTAAATCTGTGGGGTTTGTGTGTTAAATGTGCGAGTGAAACAAAACAAAACACAACTCCAGATCTGTTTGCGACGAGGAAACAACATTATAACCTAGATCTTAAAACAGTGTAATATGGGCCCTTTTTGGAAACATTGGCACTTGTCCGTTGTTCACAGTAACACATGAAGGGACATTACAGGTACCAGACTGTATACTGGTTGGTTGTGCTTGTATTTTAGGGTTTTGAGTGTATTGGCAGTAGTCCCCGGATAATACAAGGACCATAGAACGACACAGCACCAAAATGGGACAGGGCTGAAGGCGTTCGACTGGCTGCGGTAACTTTAGAACGATCCCGTTGATTGTTTAAAAACTGCAAACACGATTCAGCTTTGTACTATACCAATTCTATAGTATTTAAATAGCCAAAAGGAAAATCCAAAAATGGTGAACCATATTAGTGATTACACAGATATATTGTAAAAAAAAAAGTGTCAAAATGAGACAGCTGTGTGCTATCTGCATCTAATTCAATAGCGTTTTATCCTCCATGAACCAGGAAGTGTGCCGTTTTTGCTGGGTTTTTTTCAAGACAGTAAAACAGCTAGTTTCTTTAAAGATTATAGGCCTCTAGAATATTTTGTTATCATATGAAAACTGAGATACATCAATATTTTTACAATAGGATTAGCTGGTAAAATTATAATATGCAATTCTCAAAATCTGCAACCAAATTTAACGTCATTTCTTTCAACATAACTGTGTTTTTATTCTCTTCTGCGTCGTAAAATAAATAATTAATCCACCGGGCCGAATTGCCTACATCATCAGGTTCAACATTTTCTGATTTTCTCTTTGGATATTACTTTTAAAATATGATCATCTTGCCAAAACACTGTCCTCCACTTGAGGTTCTGACATCACTGAATTAAAAAACGAGAACGCAACCTGATTTAATGTTAACGCCACACCCAGGGCCGCCTCCCTTTAATATATAAGTGCATTTGAACTTCACTTCTGTAAACAAAGTCAACAAAATCTGCCCTCTTTGTAAACATTAGGAGATAAAATATAAAACATAACTGGGATTAAGCTGAAAGAATCCAGTTTCTGCTTTCTCGACGAGCAACTGAACAGTGTTGACAGCACAATGTAGTAGTCAACCGCTTTTGTCACACACAACACCAAAGTTTATATGGTGAAGTTGTCGTTTGATTAAGTGGGTTAGTTAAATGTTTATACTAGGTACTAAATAACTGAGCCCTCTAACTAAAAGGTTTTTGGTTCAAGCCTCCACTAGGAAACGGAGAAAACTCTTTGCCGTCTGATACCATTGTAATTATAGCACAAACTTTTCATATAAACCTTTGGCGTTGTGTGTTGTTGACTGAGGTCTTAATGTTTCTGCTTTAGGTCCCATTTTGGAGCAAGACTCGGCTCCAGCTGGATCTCACTACAACTGGTGGACTAGGCCTCCTCATGCAGGTTACCGGCCCTAAAGCACCGATAGCAGACTAGTCCCCCTGGTGCAGGTGGACTCACAGATCAGGCTTCAGGGATGAGTCCAGCTGGTCCTTATGATGCAGGTAGATTTATTTCATGCTACTGGAGTGGTCTCCCTGGTTAATTCAGACTAGTCCCCCTGGCGAAGGTGGACTAGGCCTCCTCATGCAGATTATCGGTCCTAATGTAGATGGACTAGTCCCTCTGGCGCAGGTTAGACTAGTCCCCCTGGTGCAGGTGGACTCATAGAGCAGGCTTCAGGGATGAGTCCAGCCGGTCCTCGTGATGCAGGTAGATTTATATCATGCTAGTGGACTGGTCTTCCTGGTTGTTTCAGACTAGTCCCTCTGGTACAAGTGGACTAGGCCTCCTGACGCAGGTTACTGGTTCTTCTGATGTAGATGGTGCAGGTGGACTCACAGAGGAGACTTCAGGGATGACTTCCAACAGGTCCAGTCTTCCTGGTGGATTAGATGAGTTCTCCTGGTGATTGAGTGGTCCTTCTCATGCAGATAGACTAGTCTCCCTGGTGCAGGTTAGACTAGTCTCCCTGACACAGGTTTACTCACAGGGCAGACTCCAGGGATGAGTCCAGCTGGTCCTCATGATGGCTGGTGCTGTCGCTGTCACAGCTCTGAGTACTCGAGTAGTTTGCTGCCTCCTGGAGACGTAGCAGCATGTTCATCTGGAGAAAAGCACCAAAAACAAGAACAAATCAATTACAATCTATACTTACATTTAAATATATGGGGATGATCTGTACTCAGAAACCGTGTGTGATCGAGGGGCAGTTTTCCTTTGGTCAGGAGAAACATATTGTGTATTTTACATAGAGGCAGTGCACTAAAAATATTACCAGGGAACTAAATGCTTAGGGTTATAGGGCTCACCTTTACTCTCAATATTTAATTATTATTTCTAATTGTATTATTCTAAAACTTCTCAAATACAAAGGCAATAACTTTTATTCAGCCTCATGTTCATCTGTATTTAGCCTTATGCATTTGTGTGTGTGTGTGTGTGTATTGGTGAGACAGCTTCAAAAATGCTTTATAAATAAAGTTTGATTGATTGATAGCACTGTTGCAAATAGCATTTTTGCCCAAATCATTAGTAAAATATATCATGTGATTACAGTTTTATTTATGTCTTTCTTTGTTCATCTATATTTAATTATAAAATACTTGCCATATTCTTTGTGCTAAAAAATGGTACCCCTCATCGTGTCCATTATCGCGCCTGTGTCATTAGTTTTAGAGACATGGCGATCCTCCACAGATGACATTTTAAACCACCCCAAAGAGTAACAGCCCGTAGCTTTACCCTTTTACTTTTTATGAGCAAACCCTGCAGTACATTTGAGCAGTTAAAAAGGCAGGACTTCTTACCTCTGCTCGTGTTTTTAATGGTCCTAATAATTCGGAAATGTAGCGTGTCTTCACAGACTCCCCACACCTGCTTTTAAAGTGCTCACGTCCCAACACTCACATTAGCATAACGAGCTAATTCAGACCACATACTTTCGAATGGCGGCTTTTTAACTTCTAGGTGAAATAACCAATACTGTTTTTAATCATTCTGCATCTCCAGCTTCCCAGTTTCCAAGTGCAATGTTTGAACAAACTGTATCTCTGTAGGTAGTAATATTATAGTGTAGTATAAAAGGTGCAGTTTGTTTCTAGAGGAGAATTTACCACCTGCTTGTCTCCATGGAGATGCTATTGCTTTGACTGGGATGTTCCACAATAGTGCATTAAACTTTAATTATATATATGCATTTATTCAGTGAGTGTGTGTTAATATATGAGATGATATTATACTATATCATATTATATTGTATTGATAAACAGGTGCAGGTGTAAATATTGCCAGCAGAAATAGTTTGGAGCTACAGAAATGTGCAAGCAATGGTCAAAGTGGTAATATAATCAAACAAATCTGTTGTATTCCAGATTTAGTTGTTCAAATATAGTTGGTCAAATATAGTTGTTCAAATATAGTATTCCCAACTTCACTGCTGTGTTGAGAATCCGTTTCTTTCAGATTTTGTACTGACTGGTACCCTTGTTCTACACTGACATTACAGGTGGCAGCCATCTTGAGAGAAAGGAAGACAAAGAGAGTTCAAGATAAAACTGCTTTCTTCCTTAGCTGGGTCTCCACTCCAGAGTTCTGACCCATAACTGGTGCCACCTGCTTACCTCCACGAATAAGATAAACATTATTGACCAATGATTGTTTCACTATTTGATTTCCATAACCTTCTGTTGGTTAAATCAGGCATTTGTGAAGCCTTTTGAGGTACATGTTGTTTCTACAGAAACAGTATATGGTCCTCACCAGTGGGTCTCCCTCTGTGTCACTCTGGGACACCTGCTTAGATGAAGCCCCCTCTTTAGAGGAGCTGTACCCGTCGTACCCCACGTCCTCCGGCCTGAGCTGCAGCAGAGACTGTCCCTCCTGCTGCAGACAGGGGGCGCTCCAGGGGTATGTGTCATTCACCCATTTGGACGGGTCCTCCCAGGCCGCACGCTTTCCGTACAACTATAAAAGAAGAGAAGAAGAGAGAAGAACATTAATAATGTGCAAGTCAGCGTTATGTAACAGATAATCCTGTCAGTCATCATATCATCTTTGCACTGTTTTTCCTCACGACTTCTTGTACTGTATATAAATGAGATTTATTTATTACTTATTTCAATTTTTATCCTATTTTTACTTGTACATATACATTTATATAATTATGCTTTACTTGACACCAGTTTCTTGATTCTTTTGCTATTTATTTAGAATTTATTATTACCATTTATATGTTTTCCCTTTGTTATTACAGTAATATATTGTGATGTGATTGTGATGTGAGCTACTGTGCAAGGCATTTCCCTTGTGGATCAATAAAGTCTAAATTGTGTATACATTTAATTTCTTTTTTTTTTTTTTTTTTTTTTTTTTTTTTTTTTTTTTAACCTTACTTTAAAGCAGAACTAAGTAACTTTCATAGCATTCATCTCCAGTTAAATTAAGCTCATGAGTCTTGCAGCTAAGGGACAAATTTAGAGCGGAGTTACAAACTAGGAGTAGGCATTTATTTATGAGTTAGGATTAGAACAGGAACACAGCTAAATAAAAACCCCAGGATCACGTAGAGCTTCATGAGCTAATATGAACATTCAGTGAGCTAATATGAACATTTTAAGACCAACATGAGGAAGCTCACAGCAGCAGTTATAGAGAGAGGGGCGACTTTTTTTCAATACAACATGAATTGAAGCCAGAATCGATGGAGCCTAAAGTGCACCCATGCTCACTTCCTATTTGAAACACGGAGGCTAGTGTGTTGTCCATTTATATACACACAGTCTATGTCCCAAAGCAGCTGTAGCAACAGAAGCATCTTGCAGCTCAAATGAAGAAAATCCTTTTCTCATTTCATTTGGAGTCTTAATAAAAATACGTAATTAATGGTGTTTACTCAAAAATATAAGCAAAAACGAGAAGGAAAACACATGGTAAATATAAGTTGTGTGGTGTGAGCTGTGCACCTGTCCCTCTGTTTTAATGACACAGCACAGACTTAATGAAGAGGCCCGAGGAGGAGAGCTGTCGTCATAGTGATAATGAGCTCTATGGAGCAGATGGCGAGGACGGCACAGAAAAAGACTGGCGCAAAATTTACTCAAGAGATGCTTCACCAGTTTAAATCTCAGCACCAAATAATCCCTTTGCCTACCCTGAAGAACTCCTTTTAAATTTGTGCATTTGTCTTTGAAAACCCAATGTAGTTGATGGTCAACCACGGTTATAACCATAGCTGTCCTAGGGCAGACTGACAGAAGCATGGCCAGTCTGCACCATCAACCCCTCCTACCCCTCCCCTCAAGCACACCTGACATTTTGGTTTAAAGTTTAGGTCTTGTTCCCGGCAATTGGAGTTGTAATATAATCAGAATTTATTTGGTGAGGGCACGCAGACTTTAAAAACCCAGGAGTGGTTTCTGGATCATCTTATAATGATGTCACAAAGTGAAATCAACTGTTTCGAGTGCAGCATAAAAGCCAATCTAAAAATGGAGGCTTTCTCAAACATGTACAAGGGTCAATGATGTATAAGGATTTTCAACCGGCAAACTTTAAAATGTAGTTTGTATTGTTTTTTTTTTATATTTACAATGTCAAGTACATAATTCTAGCACTTAAAAAATGTCAGAGGATAACCTTAAAATAGTTTTATTTTCTAAAACATGGTTGGGATGTTAATCTACATGAGATTGATATCTTAAAACATGATATTTAAAAACTGGACACGCTCAGACAAGATTTGTTTGAATATTATGCGGGAAATATCTATTGAAGAAAGATGAAATTTCATGTGGGGCAAAACACAGAAAATATGACAAAAAAGAAAGAAAATAAATGTGATTAGATTGAGAGTCATTTAAAAAAAGTTCAGTTAAGGGCGGACGGTTGCACCACATGAACATTTGAACACTTTAAGTACAAAAAACATGCAGAATAATTATTGTGAAAAATGATTTGGTTCCATGGAGGTCAGGGGTGCTAAAGGTATGTGGGGAATTATTATGAAATTTGAAGAAGAAATTGCAATTGGACACACGTCATGTCACTGACCCACAAAAGAAACCAAATAAATCATTATTGAGGAAACAACATTGACATGACTGGACTTAAAACTCGGAAAAGTGAATTCAACACACCTTTAGACTTTTAAATATATTACATAAACAGTGTAGTACCTGTAGTCCCTCCCTCACAGCCTCCAGCAGGTAGGGCACCAGGGAGTAGTTCCACAGGTCAGTGAACCAGACTCTGGAGCCCTCCACATCCATGGGACAGGACAGGAAGAGACGGGGGCCTGGAGGGACAAACATCAGCACAAGATATGAGATAAAGGAACACACTGCATTTGGTATATTGTGCATTCTGAATATTTGAAACTATTTGTAAATGCCACTTTCAATAGTTCTATGGTTGGCTAGTCTCCTTTCTCATTTAGATTAAAAGAAAAAAAAGCAGCAATCTATAATGGATTTCCAATTAGAAGAAAGTTTTCATTTTTGTAATGAAATAACTGCAGACTGCTTTTAAGCTTATTGTTTTATTGACATTACGTTATGCATTGTAATGGTTATGTGTATTATGCATCGTTAGATATTCCAAGTTTTAAAGTCATCATCTTTGCCATTGCCTAAAATAATGTCTGTTAAGAAAAGACAATTATAAGTACTTAATTTATAGAAACTTTAAAATCATAATGTTCAAAAATCTGGAATGGAGGAAACTGGACCCAAAGTGAAGCAGCCGTAATATATTTTCAGTGATTAACTAATGAGCAGATCTAAATGCTAGTGGTTTTACGACATTATAAATAAAATAAACAACACATTTGAATTTCCATTACACTTGTTAATTTGCTTCTCTGTTAAGAAGGATGGAAAAATACAAATTTCTAAATTCAAAGCTTCACAAAAAAGAACAATTTATGGTAAAATGTGTAATATATCTGTAGATGAAGTGACAAACTGTGGGCTCAACTTTTCTGTAAGAATTTGTCCAGTAAAAGCTCAAAATCTGTGTTTTTCCTTTGTCTAAAATGCTTCGTGTTTAGGATTAGGGTTATAATCTCTCATAAAATAATGTTAACAAATAATGTAAAACAGTATTTTAAATGTTTTTAATCAGGGGTCTGATCTCACTCACATGGATCTGAGTGGTTTTCATTTGCCAAATGTCACAGATTTTTCATATGTTGTGATATTCTAAAGCTAATCCTAGTTTTCCCATTAAAATCACAGTATGTTCTGCTTCACTGTTCCCTCCAGTTGCTTCCATTCTGGAATTTAGAATGTTTTTTTAAGGGTTGATGTGTTTACAGCTTCTCTTCTAATTAAATAATGTTGCATCATGGTTCAAAGCTCAAAAAAGTATTATAAAGGTTATATAGGTGAAGGAACAGTGTTATTAAAAAAAGCTAAATTCAAGCATTTTATCCTCCTAGAACCAGTGCCCTGTGTTAGCATACTAGTTCTTAGCATTACCATTATGGCAAAACTCTCTCTGGTCTCTGAAGATTGTGAAAATATAAACTATTAAACTCTAAACTATTTCTGTTTTTCATGTCTTTAAGACAATAAAAATCAGTTACAGCTCTTTTAATGAATAATGTAATGTATTAATGTAAAAAGTAAGAACTGACCAATAGTGACGTCAGAGGAGCTGTGAGCCTCCAGGAAACAGTTGAGGTGCTGCCACGTTTTTGGGACCCAGTCGATGATCTTAATGAGGTCATTGCTTCGCATGTTTTTATCGATCTCCGTTTCGATCAGTTTCCGCCGAAGAAAACGTCCCAGAAACCCTTTCACCGGCTCCGTGTGGTTCGTACACAGCACCCACCTGCAGAGGGACACCAACCCATACAGGGATCAGAAAAGGTTATGTATGTCATATCCAGTTACTCTAATATCCTGTTTACAACTGTTGAACCAGACCATATCTAGTCCTGTTTATAGCTGCTGTAGCATGTTAAAGATGCACCATGTAACTTTTCTGGTGGACAGTCTGTCTGCCCACTGCTTGTCTCAAATGTTCTACAGTATGGCATAACATATATGTATATATATCTCCATGGAGGTAAGTGGGTTATGCCACCATGTGAAGTTACAAGTCAGATATGTGCAAAGAGGTTTTTTTTTTTTCAAAGTATTTTTGAGCAATAAAAGCAGGCACAACATAAATACATAGATACGTTCAGTCATCATACTGCGGAACATTCCAGGCAAAGCAATAACATCTCTATGGAGACAACCTTTCTTAAACCTTCCTATTTTCATGGAGACCAAACCAGACAAAGTTACAGGTCAGATCTGTGGAGAGGCGACCCCGCTCACAGTCAGAATGCCTGTTTTTCTAGGTATTTCTGAGCTATAAAACTACCTGTACCTGAATAAATGTAAGGTACAGCTGTTACACTGTGGAACATTTTAGGCAGAACAATGACATATCCACAGAAACAAGCAGGTGACAGACCCCCCCAAAAAGTTACACAGCGCACCTTTAACTAAGCTAAATGTGCGTATACGATTCAATCATCTCACAATAAACCACAACTGCCACTGTTTCTGTGTTTCTGTAGAAGTAATCCCTCAACAGATCAGATGACAGTAATTGAAAACGTAATGTAAAAGCGTCATATATTAGTGTTTGTCTCATAATGAGGTTTGGAGCTGACTGTACATTTGCCAAATCCTCTGCAATTAAAACACAGAGAGTGATCCTCCAGAGTGAAGACGCATTAGACTCAATTCATTTTCATTTAACAAGAATAATTACACCGCAGCAGTAATCAGAGTCTCTATGGGGAAAGATTGTGTTATGCTGATTTGAGTAAAGCTGTGGTCCCATACAACACAAGGACGGGGGGAGAAAAGAGAAGTACTTTTATAGATGAAAGTGCCCATATTACCCTGTTTTCTCATCTATGTTCTAATGTAGTTTCCTCATCACAAACAGACCTGGAATTGTTGTTTCATTCACACATGTGTAACACACAAACCCTGCATATTTAGGCTGAGTTAACCCCCCCACACCTTCACTAGAATTATTCGGATAATTTCAGCTCATCTCTACTGAACAGAAGGTAAAAGGGAGATGAAAACTCGTGGAACTGAACATTATCAGCATTTGAGCAGAGAATTTTGAGCTGAAATACTTCCTGTATTTTTTGTACTTTCCTTCACAAACTGGCATTTAGCTGATGTAAAACTATGATACTTGCAGATTTGGCCAAAGGACTATAAATAAACAGAAATGTAATTTACCTGAAGTTGTGATGTAGTTCAAGATTTGGAGATGACGACACGCCCTGGTTCATGGTCCCAATCACGTACGGACTGTGAAGAGACAAATATCCAAATAATTATTAAATAATAATTAATAGTTATCCAAATTTCCCTTGTGGATCAATAAAATTTGTGTAAGCCTAAGTCTAAGTCTAAGTCTATATATATTTGGAGTTTGTGAAGTCATAGTAGTAGTAGTAGTACTAATATAAACAGTAGCAGTAGTAGTAGTAGCAGTAGTAATAGCAGTAGTAGTGTTTCTGAAGAAGTTGTAGTGGTAATATTGATAGCAATAATATGAGTAGCCGTAGAAATATGTTGTATGAATATGTTGTTTCTATAGTAGTGGTGGTGGTAGTAGTAGTGGTAGTATTGGTAGTAGTAGTAAAGATTCTGCAACTCCAATTTGAGCAGCAGTAGTTAATACAAGTAGTTAATACACCAACAGGCTAAAAAAACTAAATGTAATGTAATGTAATGTAATGTACTGTTTGTGTAAAATGACTTTATAGAAAGAGATTAGTGGAAAGCAAAAATCAAGTTGTATTTGAATGTGTTTGAATTATTTTTTAATAAAATCCATGGCATGTACTGACCATTTGTGGTACTTGCAGTTGAGGAATCCATTGAAGATGTCACTGAGGGAGCCGATGTGGTGCAGGTTATCCAGGATCACCACCAGGGGGAGGTGTGGAGCCGTGTCCTCAGAGTTGCACTGCTCTGCCAGACTGGACAGATATTGACGCAGCTCCTGCAGAAAGACAAAGAAGAAGATTACGTTTAGATTCAAAGACATGAGAGATGTTCTTGCTTTGTCTGCTTTGTCTTGCTTTGTCTGGTTTGGTCTCCACAGAGACCAAACCAGACCAAGTTACAGGTCAGATCTGTGGAGAGGCGACCCCGCTCACACTCAGAATTTTGTTTTTCTAGGTATTTTTGAGCCATGAAACCACCTGTAATCGAATAAATAATGTCATACTGTGAAACATTCCAGACAAAGCAATAACATTTCTGCCCCTTTAAAACTTGCATATTACTCCCATTTTCCTTTTAGCTTGTGTCATTCTTGTGCAATATGTCTCCAAAAATGTTAAAATAAAAGTCATTGAATCTAAGCCCTGTGACATTTCTGTGCTT
>KN488400.1:0-17683 GCA_000787155.1 Scartelaos histophorus | reverse complement strand
AAATCCCCCCTCCAAAAAAAGTTCAAATCTGATGTAACAAAAGCACTCCTTTGATCTTGTTTTTACAGAAGCAACTTTAAAAAACAACAGTCACATTCAACACATTGTTCCAAATCATTTATTAAAAGGTATAAATTACACTGTTTCCCAATCTATGTTTATAATGTTTCTTCATCAAAAACAGACCTGGAGTTGTGTGGTGGTGTCACGTGGTAATACAGGAAGTGCTCCACTGTGTTTTTAAACTTCATAGACCTTCACTAGAATCATCTGGATCATTTTAAACCTACTAATGGCAATCTCTACTGAACAGAAGTTAAAAGGGAGCTGTAGCAACTCGAAAACTACAGCATGATGACATCACATGGTGAAACGGAGCATTCTGAGCTTTGAAGATGTAGATAGACTAATAATAAAGGATTACTCATAACACTTACTTATAACACGGCTTAAAGCTCACGTCCATTTCATTGTAATATAGAACCTTTAAAGGTGCACTGTGTAACTTTTCTGATTTGGGGTCCTGTGTTTCCATGGAAATATCATTGCTTTGCCTGAACGTTTTCACAGTATAGCATTAAACTCATCTATGCATCTACAAAATACTATACAAGAACATAGCTCACCTTTCCACAGATCTGGCCTGTAACTTGGCCTGGAGGCATTGTGGGCTTTTCTCAGTGGAAATAGATAATAGATAGAGTTTAAAGCCATACTGTAAGAAATTCTAGACAAAGCTATAATAACCATGAAGTTTGCAGACCTTCCACCAGAAAGTTACATAGTGCATCTTTCAAGTTTTATACTTCCAGACAAATAAATAAATAAATACAAAAATCACAAACAACTACAAATCCCAGTAAATCTACCAGTTTTGTGTCTCCTTACTTTGCTGGAGTTGTGGTCCACGTTGAAGCGTGCTATGTTGAGTTCAGTGGGCTCCTGTCCCAGCTGGTAAATCACGTACTCGGACAGTTTTGCAGCGAGGAAAGACTTCCCTGTGCCACTGGGTCCAGACAGGATGATCCGTCTGTGCTCCATCAGGAGGTTCAAGTACCGCTGGAGAATAGGCTTTGGGATCAGAGTATCAAAAACCAGGCTGTCCAAACTGTTCTCTCTCACTCCTGTAGGATATGTCAGATCAGAACAGAACAAAGAAAGCGTTGAAAGTAAATACTATAGCAACTTCAATACATAACAGATGGAACAATCATTTTTGCGGTTTCAGTATTTATCATGAGCGCGTTTTCTTTGTGCTAGTGGACAAAGTTTGGTTATTTTTAGTTTGGTTATTTTTCTGAACTATGATGAGATTTGAGCTGTATAGATCCAAAAGGGGAATTATTTGAGCACAGTAGCTCAAACATCACAATATATTATAAAACCAAAGAGCAAAAATACAAATGGAAATAAAAGATTCTAAAGTTGAGTAGTATCTGTTACATAAGTTGTTGCATTGCATTTAAAATTATTTTTGGAGTTTAAAAAGCTGAAAGTGTAATAAGAAGAGAACAGGCTCCAAAAATGCAATGTACATTTAGTATGGCTGTCAAACCTGATAAGCAAGTGCTCAATGTGTAGATCTTCAAAATACGCATGCATTTAATTTCTATATTACATTTTTGGGCTATATAATAATCATGAAATAAATTTTCCATCTGTACCCTTGAGGTTGACCTGGATGACATTGCTGTCTCCCACCAGGTATCCACAGGGCAGCAGCTCTGGGACCTCAGACGAGTGAGAACGAACCACGTCCCCCATCCGATAACACACAATACTGTCTGAGCTGAGGCCCAGACTGCTGCTGGGGTCCACTCTGAACACATATTCCTGAAAACACAAGGAGGGAAGGGACAAAAAGGGACTTTATTCATTTATAGGTCCTGTGTTAGGAAAAACGGACTCTTGTGATCTTTAAGCTATGTTATTATGTTGTTATCTCCTCAAAACACACCTGGAGTTGTGTTTTGTTTCATTCACACATGTTTGAGTAATACTTTGTTATTAGTCAGTCTACATCTCCAAAACTGAAAATGCTCTGCACCACCTTTTGATGTCACGTAGCTATAGTCTTCAAGTTAACAGCTGACTTTTACCTTTTGTACAGGGAGGATTGGAAATTCCAGGGATGAAATTATTTAAATGATTGTAATGAAGGTGCATGGAGTTTAAAAACACAATGGAGCACTTCCTGTATTATCACATGACATCAGTGTTTTCTGCTTGAGAGAAAAGCTTAGCCTAAATATGCAGGGTTTGTGTTAACATGTGCAAACGAAACAAAACAAAACTTGAGATATGAAATGGTTGGTTTTAAACTCTGTGCCTTGGTTTTTGTCTTGGTCTTTCATATTCCAAAAGTAAAATAATGTAATAGGCCGGTGAGTGGCTGACAGCACACCACAAAACGGAAACAAACTACCCAGCAGAGACGGGGACTACCCCACCAATCAGGTGCCAGGGACCACACAGTACATGCAAATATCAAAATGCATAAGCGGTAAAATGAACAGGGAGCGCGTGCCAAGGTGGAGCCAGGCCACGTGCCGTAACAGTGCTCTGACAGGTTGCCCCGGCGACACTGGTTCATTCTTCAACCACTGTCGCCGAGGCAACCTGTCAGGAGTCATGAGCTACTACTGCATCTTTAGCTCCTCGTTTCTGCTCTGCAGTAGGAAACTGGAACCACCTACAACTGACTCTAAAGCCCAGTTTGTTTGTGTCTCTGAATATTTCACAGGATCAGTGCGGATGTTTTAACACGTTTATCTTTTAACTGTAAAAGTTTTACTGTAGTATTTTATGATGGAAGTGTGGATCCATCATAAATTCTTCCTGTGTTGTTCCTCAGCATCACTGTAAATAAGGTGTTCTCAATTGACCTGGTGAAATCTTGAATAAATAAAACAGAGGATGAATTTCCCTCACTATGGATCAATAAAACTATACCTTACCTAAGTATTTAATCAGTATTATCAGTGTGATAAGTAAGTAATCTGATATAAGAAGAGAAGCCTAAAGTGGACAAAAACTGTAACTGATGACTGTATAGCTAACATTTAAAATTGTATGTGAAGAGTTATTACCTTAAAGAGGCGTCTGATGACTCCGTCCAGAACGTCCCATTTGGTTTTCCCGCTCACACCGATCGATCCGATCAGATACTCCTGACACAGTTTACCCTGAAATTTATAAAGGACAGTGATATTATTCTAACGCAGTGGTCTTCAATAACTCAAAGGCACAAAAGCAGTTTTAATAGTAATTCAGATTAGACCTGGAATAGTCCTGTTATAGACCTGCTTTAGCCCTAGATTAGACCTGGAATAGTCCTGTTATAGACCTGCCTTAGATCTGGCAGTACTCGGAAACCCAGATCTTTTCTTTGGTGTTACTCAGTGTGTAAAGTTTGAGAGCCACAGGTGTAAAACAAATATTATTGGTGTCACTAACACTTTGTACACATCTATTAGACAACATCGCTCACCTTGGTGGTCTTGGGCGCGCTGCAGATGGACACCACGATCCTCACACTCCGTCCTTCTTTGCGCAGATTTCCCTCGAAGCTGTCATCTATCAGAAAAGTGTCTGTTAAGAGCACACAGTTTGGTTTTAATCTTCGTATAACTGACTCTGCCCTGTGGCATTTCTATTGCTACAAATTCTACAGAGCTACTTTGGAGGTGAGAATTATTTAGGCACACGTTTCTGCTCTGCGTCTGTATTTTAGTGAGATGCAGATTGTGACGAATGGAATTTAACAGGAGATAAGGTTTTGTAGCAAGACGTGAAAGATATGGAGGCCTGACTGCCCTGATGTGGCAAGAGAAGGTTCAGGTTAGGGTTAGGATTATTTGTTTATTGGTTTTGCAGCAATTTTCTGGTTTGGCATCTATACACATTACGACAATACCAACACATTTAAACATTTACACTGGCTCAGAGTCACACATTAATGAACATATTAAAAAAATTAAAACGGAAGAATAAAGTGCTATGATTTGTTCATAAGTATAACTGCTGAAGGAACAAAGCTGTTCTGTTACTCTTTGTTCTGTTAGCTTTGCATAGCCATTTGTACGTAAACTCTTCCATCTCTCTCTCTCCTCCCCTCTCCTTCTCTCTGCCCCCTGTCCTCTCTCTCCCCTCTCCTCTCTCCCCTCTCCTCTCTCTACCCTCTCCTCTCTCCCCTCTTCTCTCTCTCCCCTCTCCTCTCTCTCTCCTCTCCTCCCCTCTCCTTCTCTCTGTCTCCTCTGCTCCCTTCTCCTTCTCTCTCATACATAAGTAAGTGACCTGACATGACGGTATCAGTGAGGTTGTATAGGGACAGTCAAAGACTGGTGCAGGGAGGTGCTTCAGCTTACTGCTCTCCCTCTCAAGTCCTCTCTTTGTATGTGCCTCTCCCTCCTCCCCTCTCTTCCCCTCTCTCTCTTTGTATCTGCCTCCCACCCTCTTCCATCTATCAACCTCTCTCTCTTTGTTTCTCTCCCCCTCTCTCACCCTCACACATACTTTTCAGACTGACCTGACATGATGGTGTCTGTGATGTTGAGGGACAGTCCCCTCCCCTTTTCTCTCTCTCCATCTCTCTGTCCCTCTCCCTCGCTCTTAGACATAAGTTCACACTGACCTGACATGATAGTGTCTGTGATGTTGAGGTTATTGAGGGACAACCCCAGACTTTGGCGATTCTCTCCCTCCTTCCCCCTCTCCCACTCTCCCTCTATCTCTCATAGATATGTTCCGACTCACCTGACATGATGGTATCAGTGATGTTGAGGTTGTTCAGGGACAGTCCCAGACTCTGGCGTGAGGAGGAGGAGGAAGTGCTGGAGGTCTCAGAGGGGGGCCGGGCAGTTTTCACAGGAGTGGCGGTGGGGGTCGCGTTTCCGCTGGACTTCAGACGGTCGTTCTCCGCCTTCAGAGTCTCAATCTCATTCTGAAAAATACAAAACAAAAGATGGAAAAGGCCCTCAATCAGAGCAGTGTGCACATGCATTTTGGCCTGGACCTGGTTTGTGATTTAGACCTGATTTGGTCTTTTTTTTTTTAGCCCCGATCAAGTCCAACACAGTGTAAGGGGAATCTTGGTGTAGTACTGGTTAGTTCTATAGTCTAATCCCAGTTCTAGTTCTAGTCCAGGTTTAGGCCTAGTCTAGCTCTGGTTTAGCACTGGTTTAGTCCTGGTATAGTCCTGTTTTAGTTCTAGTATAGTAGAACTACAGTAGTCCTGGTTTAGTTTAGTTATTCTTGTTTAGTCTTGGTTTAATTCCAGTTGTGGTCTAGTCCTGCTGGTATAGTCCCGGTCTAGTTTTGGTCTAGTCCTGCTTTACTGCTGGTTTAGTTCTGGTTCAGTTCTGGTCTACTACTGGTTTTGTACTCATTTAGTCCTGACTTGGTTTTATCTTAGTCCCGCTAGTCTAATCCTTGTCTACTTCTCGTCTGCTCATGGTGCAGTCCTGGTCTAGTTCTTTTGTCTATTCCTGGTTTAGTCTAGTCCAAGTGGTCTATCCTTCAAATAGTAAAGTCAGTCTTGTATTCCTGAATTAGATCACTGTAGAAACATATGTACATTGTAATACAGAACAATTTGCCCTTCAAAGTAAGTGAGGAAACAGCAAAGAGCCTAATATAATGCCCCCAAATTGAATGAGAAAGTTCCATTGTGAATCTAAATGACTTAACCTCCGGCAGAATGACCAATGAATATTTAACAAGCTCCATTTGAGAAGCAAAGGCCAGTATTAAGAGGGCAAATGGGAGAAGCTTCAAGCAAGAAATCGGACGAAGTTATTCAAAATTCTGCGCATTCACTCACCAAAATATGACAAAATACCAAATCGGATTACAGTGATTTTGTGCATTCAGCCGTGCGCAGTTATTTCAGATGGTTTTAGACGCATTAGGATCTGTAAGCTGCTTTTTGATCTGTGAAAATGTTTTACGCTGAAGGTTAGAGTGAGACAAGAAATAGAACATGATCCATAGATTTCACCAGGAGTTTAGGTACAAATCTGACAAGCTTTGGGATTGGGTTTAATTCTAAAATCTCTATAACACAAAATTGTCTCTTGTGAGGTTTAAGCCATGTTAGAATGTTGTTACCTCATCAAAAACATACGTGGAGTTGTGTTTTGTTTCATTTACATGTTTGAGCCACCCATTACTATCAGTCTGTCAATATCTTCAAAGCTTAAAACGCTCTGTTCCACCTTGTGATGTCATGAAGCTGTAGTTTTCAAGTTAACAGCTACTTTTACCTTTTGTTCAGATGAAATTGGCAATTCCAGAGCTAAAATTAGACCTAAATCTGCAGGGTTTGTGTGTTAAACGTGTGTGGATGAAACAAAACACAACTCCAGGTTTGTTTGTGAAGAGGAAACAACCTTTTAACATGGCTTAAACCTCACAAGACCTCACAATGTACCTCACAACCTCACAATGTATTTTATATCTTTCAAAATACTAAAAGGTGAAAGGTGGTATTAAAAATGTAGAAAGTAGTAAACATAAAGAACTAAAACATAATTGAAAAAGGTGTGTCTAAACTTTAAACTGGTAGTGTGCCTAGAAGAAAGCTCTCGATAGTGCCCATATGTAGTGAGCTGTTCAAGGAAGAAGTTCATTGCAATTTTTTAATATATATTTTTAATTTTTAGATGTATTACTCTTTGTTATTGTAATATAATGTGATGTGTGAGCTACTGTGTCCAAGTCATTTCCCTTGTGGATCAATAAAGTCTGTCTAAGTGTAAGTCAAAGTAAAGATTTTAAAACTTATCAGGTTACCGTATTTTTCGGACTATAAGGCCCATCTCAAAAATCAACAGTGGCCTTATAATCCAGTGGCCTTATGTATGACCTTTGGTTGTGTTTACTAACCTCCAACCGATTTTATGTTGTCCACATTACGGCTAATAATGTATTACTCCGCGAGTCAGGAGGAGTAATATGTTGGCGACATATAGGGCGACTGTGCAACATATCGGTAGTTCTGCCGTGTGCTGTACAAGGACCCAAAATGCACCTGTTAAGAGACATGCACCATGCAGATTTCAGGTTTTGTATTTTTGTGTTAAAACTGAACAATGTTGAGAGGGATCCGGGCATGTTTGATGCTGAAATCACCAACTGTTAAACTTGTATTTTTGTGTTAGCTACAACTGAGAGTTATTGTAAATTACCTGAATATAGTTCGATTTTTCTGACACGCGTTTTGTTTCGCTTTGCGCCTTATATTTATCCGACACGCGTTTTGTTTCGCTTCTTGCGCCTTATAATCCGATGCGCCTTATGTGTGGACAATGACAGCGATTGACATATTATTTGATACTGCGCTTTATAATCCGGTGCGCTTTATAGCCCGAAAAATACGGTACTCATCTTGTTTTCAGATTTTTTTCTCTACTTTCTAGGTAGTTTGTTTTAACAGAATTTGTCAAATAAAATGATCTTGCTCACTATTTGAAGTCATTTTCTGATAGATTTTAAATGTTTAGAACTTCAAAGTTGTTTACAGTGTAAATACCTGCATGCGGTTCATGGCCTCTCTGATCTGGTCGAGGTGGTGTGCGGAGCTCAGCGCCTCCAGTCTGATGTCGGTGAGTTTGAGTTCTTTCTCTCTCAGCTCGTTCTTCAGCTGCAGAATGGTCTCCGCCTCAGCCTCTGTGCACTCACACAACCTGCAGGGTTCACCACACACAAGGGCAACACGCTGGGTCAGACGTTAACACGGGATGATTAAAGGAGAGGTTTCTGTTAAAGATACGCCATGTAACTTTTTGGGGGTCCATCATCTTCTTATTTGTATGGAAATGTCATTGCTCTGTTTGGAATGTTCCACAGTATGACATTAATCAGCTCTACTTTACATTTATTAAATTGCAGGTAGTTTTATGACTCAGAAATACCTAAAAAATCTAAAAGACTGTGAGCACATCGCATCTCCACAGATATGACCTGTCACTGATTTAGTCTCCATGAAAATAAAACATTTAATGCCATACTGTGAAACATTCCAGGCAAAGCAATAACATCTCTACGGGGAAAAGCATTTTACGGACTCTAATCTATAAAAGTTACATAATGCAACAGTAAAGTCAAGGGATTGCACAGATATGTTAAAGAGGAGTGGCCAGAGTTAGTTGTGAACTTGTGAATGAAAACAGAAGTGAGCAGTTCCTCCATAAATCCAAAGCCTGTTACACCACAAACATCTCATGCAGTGATAAAACGCACATTCTATTTTATATTTCATTCAATTTTCTCTGCAGGTGCTCAGCTGTGAAACTAAAACAAGCAAGTAACATTCAGTTCAAAGCTCTCATTTCATTTTAAAGGTAACTTTTCTTATACGTGGAGATGCTATTTTGACTTTTCCTGGAGTGTTTCACTGTATGGAATTAAAGTTATCAATCTCTATGGAGACATACAGGTGATACCATCATGGCAAGATACAGGTCAGATCTGTGGAGACTGAGGGGCTCACAATAAGAATACATGTTTTCCATTCTATCAACCATATCCATCAATCTCTTTTTAGCAATACATAAATAAACACATTCATTTATTGAAAAAATGGCAACTAAGAAAAGATTAACAAATTAACAAAAAAAAACCCTACAAATGTCTTGAAAAAATGGCAACTAAGAAAAGATTAACGCCCTACAAATTTCTTTGATCAGGCCAAGATTTTAAAACTTATATCAGTTTATCCATCTTGTTATCAGATTTATCTACTTACTAGTTTTGAGACGCTTTACGAGAACTTGTCAAGTAAAATTATCTGTCCATGCAGCAAGATAATTGCACTGCTTCTGATCAATATAAGTTTTTATACAGTATCTTAATATTTTTTGCAGTGAGCCACACAATGGAACATTCCAGACAAAGAAAGAATAATGCACTCAACCCTCCATCAGTTAAGTTAAATAGTAGACAGTAGTTCTTTCTGTTGTCAATTTCTCCAGATCTCTGGTCAAAATCACAAATTAAATAAGATATAAAAGATCTATGTTCTCGTTATGCAGTACGTACCTACAAGCTACCTACCTACAACTCGTGGGAAACATAATAATAGAACAATATAAACTGTAAAATGTTTTCCTAATTAAAGTACTTTTTCCAGATGGCCTTTCTACATTTCAGACTTATTCCTGTGTCTAATTTGATCTGTTTTGCTGGTTTCTCCTAAAGCCACACCATGCGTCACTGCACACGGCCCTGTTACCGTGATCTGTGCTTGTACACCACATGACCATTGGGCTTTTTCTTTGGAGTCCACAGAGGAGAGGACGAGCTATCACAAACACACTTTCTACAGAACAGGAAGAGGAGGAGGAGGAAGGCGGAGAGGTTAAAGAGGAGGAGAGATGGAGGATGAAAAGAAAATAAGATAACATTCAACAGAAAATTAAAATAAGACATGAACTGAATAAGGATACACAAAAGTTCCTATGTTTATTGCCATTTATTGGAAGGGCTAATACTGCACCTAGTCACATCTTATTTGCTACCACGTAAGTTCTGGGTCTGTGGAAGCATTTATAATTGGAAAATTTTATCTCAAGTCAAACCTCTTATAACTTTTTAAACAACTGAACAAGTTATTGAAAAATAAATCATACATTTTGATGTTGAAAGTAATTATATTTTGATTGTACATTGTACTAATAATGAGAAAAACAGTTTAAAACATATTTCTTATTATATTAATATGGATATATTGTAGATTATCATGTGCAATATTTATACTCACACTATTTTTCACTCTAGATGAATAGCTTTCCGAGAACACAGCAGGCAGTATCAAATAAAGCTGCATGGGCCCCATTCTGTTCTTTACACTCATCAATTTATATATTTGGGGATTTTTTTTTGTTCTAAACCCTTCTGGTCATGACTCAGTAAACTAATAATTAATTGGTAAGTTAATATTTAGGGCCCTCTTTAAGTTAATGAAGACAACAGCCTCCACAGCTACTATCACTACTGCACTGACAACACTACTCCCATCTATTACTACTAATAGAGCTAATACAGCTACTATGGCAACTACTTTAACTACTAATTACAACAACAACTGGCCTGCCACAAATGTGATTACTGCTGCTGCAATTATAAGTACTACTAGTGTGTCAGTTTGTTCAAATATTGGTAATAATTACACCTAAAAGGGGTTATTTTCATTCCTACATCCTTAGCAGAAGGAGCCAACCTAAAGTTAAAACCCAACTCTAAAAGTACACAAAGATATTCATATAGACTAAACCTACTCTGTGGTGGAGGGGGAGGAGCGTAGCGTGGCGATGCTGCCCTGTCTGTTATCATGCTGCAGTTTGGGCGAAGAGGGCAAAGAGTCGCTCATCTCCTCCATCTCATCGTGAGCCGACTGGGACTTGGTCTTCTTCTTACTGAACGCGTGCTTGAATGAACTGCGTAACTGCAAAAACACAAAATTTGCACAGAAAATGAGCATCTCTAGAGTGACATCACTGACATTTACAGAGGTTATTAGAGATGGAGTCAGTCCGTGCTGTTTCCAAGCAATGATCACTGTTTTAAAAGGGGAGAGGAGGAAGCAAGGCAGTAAGTAGAGATGCAGGTGCTAAAGAAAGCGGCCATGTTGGGAATCCTGTAAGTACGGATCAACAGGCGTCAAAATGAAGAGAGCTGGTTTCATAAAGAAATAGGCTATGGTAAAACTGACAAGTGCTCTTTTATGTTCTTTATGACATCTACCTGTACAGAGATTGAGGTAGAAATGAGCAACATTTTATCTCTTTGTGTAGGTTAATGTTTTTTTTGTTTTTGTTTTGTGCATTGTCCCTGATAAATAAGCTAAAATACAGTGTTATAACAGGCATAATTAGAAATAAAGAAGATCTAATATAGCATTGTCGTTCTTGTCGTCATGTGAGTAAACTGATTTCTTTCCGTGCAGGTTTTTGACCAAAAAAGCACTAAAAAGTAATGTGGACAGACAAATATGAAAAAGTTGTTTTCAAATTAATTGTACATTCTCTTACAAAACCAACAGTTACTAAAAATCTTTTTTTTTTTTGATGATTTATGTTAAAGGTGTAACTTTTTGGTTGGGGGTCTGTCGTCTTCGTTTCTATGGGTATGTCTGTCGTTTCTATGGGTATGTCACTAGACTGCTTGGAATGTTCCACAGTATTACATTAAACAGCTCTACATTACATTTATTCAATGGTTTTAGATCTCATAATACCTAGAAAAACAACATTCTGACTGTGAGCGGATTCGCCTTCCCACAGATCTGACCTGTAATTTGGAATGGTTTGGTCTCGATGAAGATAAAAGGTTTTAATGGCATCAGATTTCTCATGCTCTGATCCCACACCATAAATCTGGATTAATTATCAGGTAATCTGATTATTCTAGTTATCTGATTTTTACTGATTGTTTAAACATAGCCAGAAACCAAATTGAGAACATATACAGAAGTAAAATTTGGAAAGTACTTATAGGCCATTGTGTGCAGTTGCATCGCGGGTAAATTATCCAATTTAAGTATTAATGCATCCAATATAACTTGTTTTATGGAGTGTTTTAAGTCTTGATTTAAGACTCACTTTAATGCTCTGGCTTCTAAAACCAGCTTTTATGAAATTTTTATTATATTTTTAATTTGATTTTATTAATCTTGTATAATATTTATCTTTATGCATTTGAACACTTTTTTATTTATTGTTTTATTTATGACTTAACTGTCTTTTATTGTATTCATTTGTCTAAGCAGCACTTTGGAAATTGTCATATTTATAAAATGTACTATATACAATGAATAAAGTGGACTGGGTTGTTGCTAGATTTATCCACAGAATCTTTGTGAAACCAGCCTAAAATAAAGACGGGAAACGGAGGGAGGGGCTGGGTCGCTGTATCCATGCTGATCATTCTGAAGAGAGAGGATGATTTTGGAGGGAGGAGAAGAAAAGACGGAGATAAGATGGAGGGATTTAAAGGCACAAAGCAGAAAAAGAAGCAGCAGACACGTGGACTGACCTGAGCGGGGATGGAGTCTGCCACCTGAAGAACAACAAAGTGATAAGAAACCAAACTTAAGCTAAAAACCCCAAAGCCAATGCAAGTCACGCTATACAATGTACACACATGACACAAGTGAGTAGAGGTGGGTCTGCTCACAGCAAAAATACACGTTTTAAGAGTCGTCGAGCCGTAGTTGAATAAATGGGTGGTTCAGTGGTTAGAGCAGTGGTCCCCCAATGTGAAGGTCAAAGGATCGATTCTGTTCTGTGGTCGTGTCCTTGGCCAAGACACTTCGTTAGACGTTAATCCGAGCTTTGCATCAATACAGTCTGACCAGAAAGAAATTACTTACCGGAAACTACAACAGACAAGCTGATTTTGTACTGTTAAACAAGTATTTCTCAGGTAAATGGTAAACTATCACATTTTATATAGCTATACGAGTAGTTGAACAATTTAAACACAGAATATGAAGGAATTTTCTTGTGCACGTTTTTGAAGAATCACCTGTTTTCGATGATTGAAGCAACTGTATTTCATAAAAAGATTGTAGCATCTCGAAATAACACAGCATAATGCAATATTGTTTCTATAATAACGGTAATATGCTTTGTTGTATTGAATATATTATATGCATGAACAATTTAGGTTATTGAAAGAAATATGATGAAAATGACTTGAATTTTGTCATTTAACCTAAACAAGCACATAAACAACTATTCGCATATAAAATGTATTGTATTTGTAGTGAAAAATAGTGTTTCCAAATAGCAATTAGAAAAATGTAAATATGAAAGTTATCCATGTACACTTTTATACTGTGCACAAACTATACATTCTTAAAAAATACTAAGCTTCAATTGGCTAAACATTAAAGGTTATATTATACAAAATTGACTCCTGTGAGCTTTAAGCCATGTTATAATGTTGTAACCTTCACAAAAACGTACTGGAGTTTTCAGATTAACAGCTTAGTTCAGTAGAGATTGACAAATACGCTCTGTTCACGCTTAAGTCACAAAACCAGAGGAGATTTGGAAAGACGACTTGCTTTGGGCTCTTTTGGCGATAGTAACTCTGACAAAATCTGGGAAAACAGAGAAAATGGCCCAGTTTTCTTCATCTACATGTCATTGTATTCTTTCTTTTTTCCTCTAGGTATGTTTTTTGACAAGGAAACAACATTATAACACAGATGTAACGAAAAATAGCGTTATAGAGGCCCTTTAGTGTAGTTTGGTACTGCAAGTAAGCAAGGCACTTAGACAAAGAAAACTTTAAGCAATTTGGGATATTAAATTGATAACAGAAGCTCCACAATGTAAGTAGAGATTTGTTCTGTGCAAGGAACACATTATTTAATTAAGAGTAGGCTAATATTGGATTCCAGTCAATTATAAAGAACACTGCAAATCAAAGTATGTCCATTTATATAACACTGTTTACACATGTCTGAATCAGCCTGCTCCCTGTATAAGACTCCACTGACAGACTTGTATTGATTTCAGCCTTTTGCATTATTTATTCCCATCACAGTGACCTCACCTCAACTCTGCTCTGTTCTCTACATCTGCACAAATAAACCTTTAATTATACTTACATAAGAAACGACTGGTTCTGATATTTTAGGTTTGCAGATGACACAGAGCTATAAACAGAGCTATGGGATTGTTGCATTGTGTGACATTTCTGGTGGAGGGTCTATCAAATGCTTTTCTCCATACAGATCAGATGTTACTGCTTTGTCTAAAATGTTTCACAGTATGGCATTAAACCTTTCTTCATGGAGGCCAAACTAGACCAGGTTACAGACCAGCTCTCTGGAGAGGCGACCAAGCTCACAGTCAGAATCTCTGTTTTTCTAGGGATTTTCGAGCTATAAAACTACATGTAACTGAATTAATGTAAAGTAGAGCTATTTAATGTTATACTGTGGAACATTCCAGACAAAGGAATAACATCTGCATGGAGAAAAGCATAAACCTTCTACCAGAAAAGTTACACAATGCACCTTAAAGTAATAGTATCAGTGCTGTGTTTGATATTGTTCATAAAATAAATACATATAAACTGGAATAAGTATAAAAGGAAGAAGTGGCTTGAATTGGAATGTTAAAGATCCACTGTATAACTTAACTAAATTTAGCAAGCCATATTTAAAGTAGAGCCTGAGGAGCTTTTTCCAAAATTTTCTAAATATTTTAGAGAAATGAAATCACCTGTAACTAACTAAAAGCAAGATGGATAAATGTAATGCCATAGTGTGAAACACCAGCTGATAGTTATACAGTGCACCTTTAACAGCTCTTTTGTCTGTGGCAGTGGCTCTCAAACTTTTCACACCACCTACCACCAAAGAAAATATTCGATTTTGTTTTATCTATTTGATCTACTCTAGGTCTAATCTCGGACTAAACCAGGTAAAAACATTTCAACAGAATTTTCTATTTCTGCTTTTAATGAACTCACCCAATTCTTCTTCTTCTTCTTCTTGTCCTCTGCGTCTTTGCTCAGACTGCCCAGACTGGAGTGACTGGCTGCACTGTTGATACTAGACATGCTCTCAGAAGACTGCTGCCGCCGGATCCTCAGATCTGCGAACACGGAAACATGTTTAATTAAATAAATTTTTTATCAAATTAAAAAATATAAATATATATAAAAGAATGCAGTTTACAGATCAAATGAACTAATTTAGAATAGTTTTGACCAACTTGTGACTCATTGGCTGTAATGTATCGCAGGAAAAAGATCAGGGGTGTGCTTGTTTCGCACCCATAGATGCATTTGTTTCATGCTCAGGGGCGCTTGTTTTCGTACCTTTGTGCAGGTGGTCGGGGCCATTCAGAGCGACCTGGATGGCTGTTTGTGCGTCTGTGTTCTGTGTCTTTAACATCTCTATGGTCTCCCTGAGCTCCGCCAGTTCCGACTCCTGATCACCACAGAGAGAATCAGAAGAGAAAGCATTAGAAAATATAACAAGTGCATAGATATCAGATAAAAATCATAACATTTTATTACAGCACCGAAATTAAAGCCTATTAAGAGTATGAATGTGGAGTGTTGGTACCTTCTGCTCTGCTGTCATAGTGAGGCTCTGCAGTCGGCAGGTCATGTTACTCAGACTCTTCTCAAACGCTGCTACGAGATGAGCCTGTGGAGAAACACAAACTATTACTTTATACAGAAAGAGCATTACAACATTTATTCAGAAACATTAATTATTCCATTTATTGCAGTAATGAACCAAGGACCTATGTCTGAAGGTGGGTAGTTACATTTTTACTCAAACTATACTTATCTAATTACTGTCTACAAGTGACAAAAGCTTGTTAACCATTTTTATTAGAACATTTGTGTTTCTTGCAATAATTTTTCACATTTTTATGGTAGTTTATCCTTTAAAAATAAAAAATTTTGTCCATTATTTTTTCAAAGCTTCAAATATCAAACCAAAATATATGTTTCTAGACAGTGACTTTTTGAAACACCCTTAGTAGTTGTTTCCACAAAGATGTCTTTTACTCAAGACCACATCTGTCTGTCTACACTCTGTTCCAGCTTGTGATGTCATGTGGTAATACAGGACGTGCTCCAACTGTGTTTTTAAACTCCATACACCTTCACTAGAATCATTTGGATGATTTCAGGTTGGAATGACCAATCTCTAAAGGTAAAAGGAGCTATTAATTTGAAAATGATCAATCCATGACATCACAGGGTGGAACAGAGCATTTTGAGTTTTGGAGATGTAGACAGAAGGGTTACTCCAACACAACGATGAAACAAAAAAAACAAAAAAAACCCAACTCCAGGTCTGTTTATGAGGACGTAACATGGGTAAAAGGGCACAAGAGTCAATTTTATGTAAGACAGGTCCTTTAACTTCTCCTGTTCTTAAACCACGTCATCAGGGACATACTCATTCTGTCCAAACCTATTTAAAGTCCATAACTCTCCCTCTACACGTTCCCTCTGCTGCTTGTTCCTTGGTCTCTGGCTGCGTTCTCAAAGTTCACGGCCTTTCCAAATGCCAAACGTTTGAACAGATCTCCTCAGAATCTCAGCTTGGTCCAAACTCCTCGCGCTGCCACCTGTCACCTCCGAGGGGCGCCACACACTGACCATCTGCCCTGCGCACTCCAGCAGACGAGCCCAGTCTATGCACAAAGTTGGTATCAGAACCAGGGGGCTTCTGTAGGTGGGTGGTCCTTGGTTTGGGATAATTAACACTGATGACGTGGCTGATATAAAACTACTGATGAGAGGATATCTTTGCATGCATTCTAATATTAAACGTGCACCATGGAACTTTTCTGGTCATCTCCATGGAGATATGAAGGCATTTATTTAAAGGGCCCATTACGCTATTTTCCGATCTATGTTATAATGTTGTTTAAACCTGGAGTTGTGTTTGTTTCATTCACACATTTAACACACAATAATAATACAAGGAGTGGAGGGCAATTATTTTTTACATTGGGCCACATGAGAAACAGAAAATATTGTGGAGGGCCGGGCCAAAATGTGTAACTTCTACATAATATTAATTTTGTTTATTATGCAGTAAACTGCTTAACCCATTTAGTCTTAGTTTAGACTTGGGTTAGATCTGGTTTAGTTCTGTTTTAGACCTGGATTACTTTGGTTTAGTTCTGGTTTAGACCTGGATTACTTCTGTTTAGACCTGGTTTAGTTCCGGTTTAGACCTAGTTTAGTACTGGTTTAAATCCGGTTTACTTCTGTTTTAGAGCCAGTTTAGTTTTGGCTTAGCTCTGATTTAGTTCTGGTTTAGTACTGGTTTAGCTCTAGTTTAGTTTTGGTTTAGCTCTGGTTTAGGTCTGGCATAGTTCTGGTCCAGGTCCGATTTAGGAGTTCTTCTGTCAAATTGAAAACACGCTGTTCCACCTTGTGATGTCATGTGATAATACAGGAAGTGCTCTAATGTGTTTTTAAACTCCACACACCTTCACTAGAATCATTTGGATAATTTTATCGCTGAAACTGTCAATCTTGACTGAACAAAACGTAAAAAGGGAACTGTTAACTTGACAACTACTGCTTCATGAGATCACAAGGTGGAACAGAGCATTTTAATCTTTGGACATGTAGACAGACATGTGTAAATGAAACAAAACACAACTCCAGGAGTGTTTTCGATGAGGTAACAGCATTAGAACATATCTTAAAGCCCACAAGAGTCAGTTATGTGTAATATACGATGTTTAAAACCAAAGAAACATGTCAATTTATCTCCATTTGACACCCAGACGTTTCCTATCAGTGCTCTAGAGGTCTCTGCGTCTGTGTTTCTCCACCCACACGAAAATGCACCAGTCTAGACTCCTATATCACCCCTTCACTCATCTCTGGAGTTTGAAAGCCTGAGCGGAGGAAGGTGGATGCTGTTATTTGAAGCTGGATGGAGACAGACACAGGCTCCGCTCTGATACATGCACCACCCACATAAACAACTCTACAACTCACCCAAAGTCAAACCAATGACACAAGAAAACTAACAAATTTAAAGTTTGGTTGCTAAGATACTTGGTTGGAATTTCAATTAAGGCAGTTACTTTAATGCTCGAGAATCAAATACGTTTTTCTTTTCTCCCTCACAATTATCTATTCCATTTTTTCTTTAAGTTGCACTGTGTAACTTTTC
>KN488396.1:3968-16299 GCA_000787155.1 Scartelaos histophorus | reverse complement strand
AAGAAGAAGAAGAAGAAGATGATTAAGAAGAAGAAGACATTTACCGGTTGCACTAGCACATTGTTTTTGCCAAAAAGGAGGGTGGCCCTGCTGTTTTGATGCAGTGACTCAACATATTCACGAGCTGAAGGCGAGGGGGAGGGGCGTTCATCCATGCTGCTGCTTGAGTGGCGCTTCTGGATCTAGACAAACAAATCAAATCATTGTTCTACATTGTTGCTTGACTGAGGTCTTCATCAACACAATCACTCACAACACACTGGATTTGAAAAGCAATTATTCACTTATGTCTCTTCCTCAGAAATCAAGTACAAAATATATTTAGAGATGTATTCCTTTTGCTGATAAGAATACTTGGCATATGTTTTTGGCTTAGTACAATATATACTCAAATTATATGATCTCATAATAAAAATAAATTAACTAAGTTGTTATTATGGGACAAGCAAATAAAATAAGATGATTTTTCTCACTGTTTTTGAGACTTTTACTGGACCCCCATAAAAAAAAATATCTCCCAAATAGGTAATTTTATTTTTAAATGCTAAAAGCCAACTATGCAACCCTCTTGAAATAGAAATCTGCACTTGATTGAAAATACAATGTGTTCTTTCAGGAAAGATTGCATTCCATTAGTGAGGGAAAACTAGTAAACGAGGATCAAACTAAAGCTCAAAAAGTATAAATAGCATTGTACATAAAATAACACTTTATCCTGTGTGATATTTACACAAAGAGCAGGTCTCTTGGTTGGAGAGTCTTGCCTACAGTGGCCACTGTGGATACGATGTCTTTGGACCAACTCATCAGCAGAGGGGTCAGTCCAGAAGTGGTCAGCTGTCTTCATTTTGGTGTACTCCAAAGCACAAGGTCCAACTAAGCCAAAAATTAGAGTAATAGTATATAATTTAGCCTTTACTGTCTCTTACACAAAACACGTTTACTGTAAGTTGATTTTTATTCAATCTGTGCTGTATGAGGCAGCATTATACTAAATAATGTAACAGATATTACCTAGGAGAGATGCGAGAATAGGCCCATCAACAGGATCCATCAGCAAGGCCTCTTTCTCATAATATTTACTGAAAAACAGCCTGGTTAGAAAACATGTCAATGTTGAAACAACAAATAAAGTCCTTTTTAACACACCTGCAGTTCTCAACCAGGTAGAGAACTATTTTATCCAGGACCTTTTCAAACAAGGCGGTGCGGATCCATAGGTTTTTGACAGTTTGTGGTGTAAGGCTGGGTAGACGCGGGATCTTTCTTAAACTGTCCTGACTTTGTAGACTTTGACTTCGCCTGCAAATCACAGCATGTATCATTATTATTGTTTGCTTTCATACTTAATACCATTCTAGGGGACCAAAATATCATGGGAGAATTTGCTGCTAAATATGCATGTTTTGTCCTAGTTTATGGTTACTATTTCTGCTGCAAATGCTGCACCAATTGACTAGCGCTTGACTAATAAAAGGTCTCTCTCTCTTCACAACTTGAAAACAACCTCTATTTTCAGATTAATTTATCTTGGGAAAGTCCTGTAGTCTCATAAATATGAATGAATATGAAATGCTTGTTAACACTTGAGTCAGTTGTGATCAAAAGGGCTTTGATGTGTCTCAGGAGAGAAGCGTGTCTCACTTGGTCTCCAGGATCTGCTCAAGTTCCTGGGCTTTCCGGCATAGTTCTTCTGCAGGTGGAAAGCTCTTCCCCACCTTCATGAAGAGAGCCGCAATCTTGTTGCTGCGCAGAAATCCCGCTGCCCGCCTCTTTAGTCCATGTAAAACACAGGCCTCCACTGCAGCTGTTGAGATAAAAGTCAAGCAATGATAAATCTAATATTGCCAACAATGCATACTAATTCTGGATTGTTTTTGTCATTTAACACGAACAACACTCATTCACAGACAGATAATTATAGCATATTATAGAAATGTTATGAAAATGTTCTCTGTCTGTGCATCCATTATTCACATAATAATAATTCAATTACAATAACAACAGTAGACATTTAGCATATCAGATCACTGATTACATCAAAAGGCTCAATTATTCAATTTAGAGAAACCAATCTATCCTAAATCTACATGCTTTTTGGCTGGAGTATAATAAAGTATATTCATAGTCTTAGCAACATTTTTCTTATATAATATAAGTATAATATTTAGTTATAAATGATAAATCGCTATGCCAGCAGTCCTTATTTTTTATCATTCTGAAACCCATAGATAGAGATAAATAATGAATAAACAATTTTTAATCGATACAAGAAAACTAATGCATTTTACAGTAAATCTTTATAATCACTTGACAAAAGAGAAAAACAGTAAGGCATCTTCTCCTTGCTACGTGGCACTAGCTAGCTCTGTGTTGACATTTGCATTGGCTCTGTGGGCTAATCCTGCGGCTCTGTTCACATGGGGTCAGAGGGGAGGCTGCGGTTACCACGGGAAACAGTGTTGATGGAGCTATTGAGAGACAAGCAGCGAAGGAGGGGCTGTGGCCAATCACAGACATCCTGATCTGTCTCTCTCTTTGTGCCCATCTGACAATCAGTGTCTGCTGCTGCTGTGTTAAAGTTGGTTATTTTTATTACTTTTTATTTTTGATTGATATAGGGCAGAACAGTTATGCATTTGTTTTACTTACATTTATAATTTATGTTTTCAATTCATTCATTCATTCTATTTAAAGGGTGCACTTTAACATTTGACCTACAAAAAGAGAACAAAATAATATTCAATATGCAGGTCTGGACATATACAAAAATTAAATTTCATGTTTTTTTAGATCCCAATTAAGAGGTAAGAAAGGAAAGCAATATTACAATATTTAGAGAGGCATTCTATTACTTAAATAACAGCATATTTGATCATAGCAATAATTGAAATCATCATTTTGATTCAATTTTAATCAATACCTTTTCTCAAAACTTTCACCTAATAATACAACTTAAGGTGTTCAGGAATAAAGGTCCAAGTTATTTTCAATGTCTAAAAACATTACATTAAAAATTAAATATCTGATATGATTTCATGTGAATGGTAATAATACTGAAAAGAGCTGGGACAGTTATCACATTACAATCTGTTTACTGACCTCAAATGAGAAACTTGAATGTGTGGTGTGTGTATCCCTAGGTTAGTCACTTGTGTTTCACATATTTGCTCTACCTCTAAATTTTGAGGCTAAACATCAAAACTAAGAGCATCACAAAGGTCTTCAATACCGCTCATTCTTTGTTGCCAGATATAGTCAAATCTGAATCTAAAGTCAAGTGTAAAGCAAGTTAACACTAAAACTATAACCATAGACAAATTCAATCTTAAATTATGAGTTCAAACATACTAAAAGAATAAAGTAACATCAGTAGTATAGTATAGTTAATATAAAGTAAAGTTAATACAGCTAAGACGTACACAAGTGCTGCTAATCATCTTGTATCTGTGGCAACTGAGTGCATTGAGAGACTCCTAATGTTTCACTCAAAGTAAGGCACTTGTTCAGCTGCTAACAGTGGAATAATGCCAAGGCCACTGTTTGGACGTGTGATCCATTTCCTTAATTTGTGTATCCTTTCAGGTTTAAGGTCCAAAATCTTGTATTTTTTCAAAAAAGTTGTTTTGCTTGGCATAAAACAAAGCTATCTCCATGGAGAGAACTAAGTGACATGACCAAATTAAAGTGACATCGCTATGTGACAGGTGGTAAACCAGATAAACTTTTCAGCAGCTTCAAACCCTTATAGAATAGACAAGTACACTTAAAATTATAATTTGCTCCTTAACGACCCCTAGAAGCTGACCCAGGCTTCTAGTTACAGTTACCCAAATCATCAAATTTCAGGGGAATAAATACTAAATTCTTCATGATGCAACAAATAAATGGAATTTTAAATCTATTTTTTTCTGTCCAAAACACTAGCATAATCCGGCCACAGTGAGTAGAGAATAACCAGACAGATCCTTAGTAAAGGCAGTGAAAGTTAATTGCTTCCCCATGTGCACCCATCCTCGGCTTTCATCTCACAGCGTATCACTGCTCACAGAGGATGTGCAGTAAGAGTAATAGACAGGGTCAGTGCTAAAGTCAGTATAGAGAGCCTGGAGTGTACCCATTGGGCTACATGACAGACAAAACCATTTCAAAGGCCATAATATGTTCCCCACACAGCAAGATCATTACAAACCTAAAAAGGATTACAGCTAGTGTTAGAGCACAGCAGCAATCTCACCACCCTTATAAATCCCCATAAAAAAAAAAAAAAAAAAAAAAAAAAAAAAAGATTGCTGTGATTCAAGTAGTGCAGAGAAAAATAAACTAGAAGACATTTGTGTTAAACTAATTAGTGAGTGGGAAGGATGATTCAGTCATATTTAATAAGTTTTGGTCACACAGTCTGACACTGTTCATCAGACCAGTGCCAGAATAACCTCAGTCTGACAATCAAAGTGAACTTGTTATTCATTAGTGTCAAGACAACATCATATTAGTTAATATTATCATGTGGTCTTATACTAGTTCATATCCAGTTATCTTCAAATGAGTATCAATGTTTTTCAGTATCAATGTGAGTATCGATGTTGTTGAGTACACATTTTATAGTTTTGACATAAATAATACCAGTACTCTGTATCCACCACTGTTCCTATTTAAATGCATCTTAAATGAAACACATAAACAATGTGCAAAGTATTGTCGTTGTTTGTGACAACATGAAGAATGTGTTTGTTCTGCATGTGGGTGTGTAACTTTTAGCACTAAATCTAGCACTAAACATTTGGATAAATTAGCATCTTTAAATGTATAGTTTAGTTTTTTTTATCATGTTTTCTCTATTTCTATTACAATACAACAGCTGACATTTTAATTTTAATAGGCACAGACATTAGACAAAGCAAATGCAACCCCAGAATAAATTACTGTTGCATGTTGAAATCTGTCTGATTTAGTGCAAGGACTACATACTTTCTAGTGTTTAAGTCATCAATTTAACACCAATATATTTATAATCAAAATGTTAAGCTATCTACAAGGATATGCACATGCAGTAACCACTATTTTAATATGATTTCAACTATGACTTAACTTGGCACATTTGAAAAGCCAAGATAAAGACTACGTTTGCCAACTCACCACAAAAGGACACAATATGGCTACTATCTTCGTGAACAAATTTCCTCGTGACAGCTTCTTCCATAATCTGCTTCACCTGTCAATGAGAGAGACGCTGGTGAGTCACTCTTTAATATGCAAACACTACACACACAGGTAGAGCAATAGAAACAATAAAAGATAATTAGCAGGAAGTGTGTGTGTGAAATTATGAGGCATATTGAGAGAGGCTGAGGTTCAAAAGTGATGGCAACACAAGAGGGACAAGTGTGTGACAAGTGAAGTTGGAGGATGAGTCACCAGCTCTTAGCAACTCTGCGGGGAAGTGCAGAACATCACATGGATCTCATCTTTCAACACGGTCTGTGTCAGGAAAAGGAATAGTATATGCTGCATATATGTAATTTGTGTATCTCAATGTTACACCAGAAGTCTTAGACATTAGTCTAACGCCCTTGTTTGGCAGGCTGGAAAAATATCCTTTTTCTGCAATATTTCACCCTTTGTTATTGTTAAATTTGTTATTGTGTGTTATTGGCCGTTTTCTGAGTCAAAGAGAATGAGTGAGGATGACTGATCTATGGAGACTCTGCTCTTGCAGCCTGTTTGGGGACTATTAACCTCCGGACATAGATAGCTGTAATATCCTGCTGTCCAAATTAGTCGGTCCACACTGTCCTATTACACTGGCTAAACGAAAACATCCATCTTCACCTGTTGCATTCACAGCTGTTTAGAGTGTACTCAACCTCAGACCTCACAGACTGTATTCTGAAACAAGCAATATTAAATATTCTGATCTCATGTAATTGATTATGCTGTTTTGAACAATGGAGGGTGCATTGGTTTGTTAGCACTCTTAGTATGAAAACTCAAAAATAATAAGAAAAGGATACATTTGTGTGTTTGTTAGGTATTAGTGGATTAATGGACTTTTTTCAATTTTGTAATACTACAAAATTGCTTTGCCTATGCTTTAACTAATGACTGCACATAAAAGATACCCCATTTAGGTCCATGTATCCAGGTCATCTGAAAGCCAAATAGTGGTGTGTAAAGTCCCTCTGAAATAGACTGAACAAGATCCCCATGTAAGTGTATTCGACCCAAAATAAATCATATTTCAAAATGTCATACTTGATTTTGTATAATTTTCATTCCATTTCATGATTCTCTATGATGCATCCATCGGACCGCTGTGCTACAGTTAGTGAAACTCCTCAACTAAATCAAATAAGTGAAACTAAAACATTACATATAAGACCACTCAACACCATTTTACTGAACAGTGTACACCACTGAATAGTTGTGTGTAAAAACCCTTGTCATTAAGAGAGACATGATGAGATGAGTCATCCTTATTGACTGTTAGGAGGCTACTGGGCAAGCAGATAGATCCACCACAACAGTATAACAGCACACGCTGGAGCACTTGACCCCTGCAGGTTACATGTGGAATACTGCAGTGAGAAATACCTGTTTCTTTAAACCAACATGGACATTTTTCTCTTGTTGAGAAAAGACTATTATGTCTGGCAGTACAAAAGGGGTAAACCTTTTATGTTGACAGCCTGTTTGTGCCTCTAGTTCAGTTCACAGTCTAATTTGGATGTGGCTCGTTTAGTTCATTTGTTACCTGTCACTGTATTGACATGTATATTATTGACAAACATAGGGTAAAACACACAGACAATTCATGCAAAAGCAATCCACAAATCCGTTATATTATAATATTTTAAGTGTTTTAGTTAAGCTGCTTTTGAGGGTTATTCGACTCATTATGCAGAGTTGGGGGTCCAGACAGGAATTTTTGATTTATCATGAGAACACAAAGCTACTTGTTTATGCGACGGAGCCGAGAATAGTGTGCTCACTGAGTACTGATTGCACGTCGGCTTTTGAAGCAGGGTAAAACCTAAGCTGACTCATCTCTCACAGCTGGGAAAGAAACATAATGAATGAACAGAATTGAAAATAGCTGGGAAGTATTAATTCACAAAATAATAGGGATGCGGTATACTGAGCAAATGTACTGTATAGCAAATATCACATAAAACGTCAATGTATTGCAATAATCCTGGGTATAATAACTAGTCTATTGATCTATTTAGTTAATGAATTCATCATATATAATTCTTGCTTAGTTTAACTGAGGACCTTATGGTTAGGGTATTAACTAAGTAGCTACTAATCCTGAATCATTCCTAATAAACTATTTATTTATTTGTGAATAAAATTTTCATCATGGTTATTAACATATAGTTATGCTAGTGTTTGCCAATGTTATGTTTGGTGATTGTAACTTGAAAAAAATATATATATATTATAAAAAATAAAAATAAAAATTATTTTGTACTAGTTAATTCCTAAACTTACTTACACAAGACATGTGTTAATTTTCAGAGCTCCAGTTTTCCTTTACTCCTGATTTAATTTAGTTCATTTTTATACTTAAGACTTTTTATTAAGTCTCAATTTAACCTCATATTGGGTTTGGTAAATTGTATTGTTGGTTTTACATTTGTTTAAGTACTCACAATAATATTATTTATGTGCGTTTGAACATGCCGATATTGTCATGTTTTTTTAATATAAGTTCAATATTATCAGTATACAACAGTGATTTACTATCACAGCATGTGTCTGACATGCCTGGTCAATACAGCATTTGATCAGTTCTGTTCACCCCATGAGCATCTTGTGTGAGAATATGCAAGAAGTCTCATATTATCATTAATGGCTGCCGTCTCTCATCCAAATGATAAGGACTACAGATCCGTCCTCTGAGGAATTTTTATAGTCAAGTGTCTCAGCTCAGACAACCTGTGCGTTTCTATGGAGACCGCATGTCACACGATGTATCACTTCCACCTAAGAAGACACGTCAACAACATTTACTCATGGAGGCAATAAGGAGAGTATGGTCACATTTAACAATGCATTATGAGCTGAATACAATAATAAAGACTACATAACCAATATTGTGTTTTATGCCTGAGTTAACATACATAACATAGATTCCGGCGAACATCTCAGGGCACAAAGCATGATAAATGATCTCTATCAAACCACTGTAGCGTACAGGGACTATCCACAGTAATAAAGGATCTTGAGACTTGTTCAATTAACTTCGAGAACAGCAGAAAAAGAGGCATCCAGGTAGAAGTGTCCAGATTATCAAAATATCAATAATATTGTGCATGCATGATGCAAGGCATTTTTTTGCCTATAAAAAGATAATAAAACAAAAATGCTGCAAACAGAGCTGATTAAAAATGAAAACGGAAATAATTTAAATAAAAAATATAAATGATATATCAGTAATTTCATATGTCATTGATATTTTATGTTTATGATATTTTTGGCAATATTGCCCAATCCTACACTCAGCCACAAACCTGCACAACACTGAGAAATAAAACATCACACAAAGAAATTGTAAATGTAATAATAATAGCACAGTTTTATTTACTACTTGAAGCAAATGTGCTGCGACCTTATATGACTCAGCTTTATTTGGCCATTCAGAAACCTCTCTACAGAATTTATCCACGCTCAGCCAAAGTTACTTTTCTCTGCTCAATCTACATTAAAAATGCATTTCAACATCAATGTTAGGGACTAAGTACAATATTATGTATGTTCTCAGAAATACTTGTTGTAGCTATTGATGTGAGTATTTTATTTATTTATAGAGAATAATCCTGAAAAGCACTCGGATCAAAGAAGATACTTATTTTTCCTGTTCTCAAATGCAACTAAGTCAGGTTTATATAGGCTATATACCTTCTCTTCTCTACAATTTAACTATATTTGAAAACTGGTTTAGGCTGATTTTATGTTTTGATTTTGATTCGAAGCAGTTACTAACTGGTACTTACAAATATGCCTTTTCCATTCCCATCATGCAAATATTTATTGCATCCTGAGCCTTAACCTGGAAGCACTCGTATTTGTCTCTTACAAGCCCACTCTATAATAGCTAACAGCTAATATCTGACCATGAAAAAAGTCAATATGTTACATAGCATGAAACCTAATCCTGACAATTGAGCCATTTTATATGGAACACTAAATGAGCAGCAGAGATATCAGATGCCTCTTTTGAAATTGCCCTTTTTTCTTTTCTTTGGTTTAATGAACAAACACAGGTGTTCATGCATTTGCATCCATCATTCATGAAAAAGGAGCATTTATAATTGAATGAGCTAGACATGGACAGACAGAGGCCACGGATGAGACCTATTTCAGAGCTATTTTGTGCCAGAAGGTAATTGTGGTTCCAGACGTCCTGTGCTTTCTGGATAATGGCCCGTGTTCAGGTGAGAGGACTATGGCACCAAACCAGCTGGGCGAGCCAAGTGTGAGAAAACACAGGCTAGAGGCACCATATGGTGCATCCCACACTCTCATCACAGCTCAAATCAGAGGAAAATGACAAGCTTGGATTTCTCTTCATAAGGGATGCTCATTACAAAACATAGAGGCACTAGTGTGCAGATTAACTTAACATACACAACATGTAATGATGTCCAACATATCTTAATGGCATCATTTGTCATATTGTTTTGCTACCTGACCATACAAAATATAAGATGAAATCATTGGATTAATTTTGTCATGCTTTGGCAAAAAGGAGCAAGGGTAACAGGGAGTCCCCAAGCCCTGTCAGAGGAGGCGGGGCCAGTATTGAGAAGGGTCTGGTCTCCACTGATAAGAGGTCTTAAGGGAAAACAAATCACAGCCCAGACTCTATGCTTTTCTATTTTTACAAGATGAAGTGATCCTATCAGTGTACACGACTGCACCGGAAGAATTAGGGCTATTCGTGTAGGAACGCTGACCAGATTGTAATACCAGGATAAATATGGGCCTAGACTTTGATAACATTTATAACAGTTATAGTTTAGAATTGTTTTCAAGTCTTTTCCTAATATACTACCTTTTTCAGGTTTATCTTAATGATCCATTATAATACAGGCACACCTTTGTGACACTATAAAAAGTCGGTTTAAATGTGAAGAGAAAAAGGTCGCAAAAATATATTGGAAAGTACAACATCAGGCAGCGCACACAAAGGATCACAGTGGCTTTGCGTATGACACAAACGTGAGCTTGGGTGACTAGTTTGGGTTAAGCAACACTACAAACAGTATGTACAATATACTTAACCATAGACACAGCCTAGATAATAGTTTGAAATTAATGATATTTAAGACATTGAAACAAACATAGCTCTAGATAGAACATTCAAATGGTGATAAGTTTCAGTGAATTATTGTTAGCCTACATGTGGGCTGAGCACTAGTGCTTAATAACACAAAGTGTTTGTTTTTCCATCTCGATAACTGCTGAAGTGAAAACACCCACCTCCTTCTTGACGGTGCGCACCAGCCGCTGACGAGTCTCCGCTTCTGAAACACGCACAAACATGACTGTTACACACGGTGCATTCAAACAAAGGCATTAAACAGTCACGGGAATCTAGCTGTATATTTCTTTTCTGTATTTTTCGCTCCCACCTGCCATGGTGGTTGCCATGGATGTCGTCCCTTATCTTCGGCGGCAGTGCTCCCATCCACTGAGTCCGGCTCGTGCGCTCAGGCTCAGACTCCACCTCCAAACTGCACACGCCCCTTAAAGACAGACACGTCCTCTGCGCACGGACCTGCGTAAGGCTACGTGGATGATCTACTCACAAACTTCACTATGGAGGCAATTTAAACTCACCTACTCTAAACCATCTTCGGCACGTTCATTGTATGACTTGGGTTCAGACCATTTTTCCACCGCATGTATTAATAGCAGCATTTAATCAATCGGCTACATAAATAATAATAATAATAATAATAATAATAATAATAATAATAATAATAATAATAATAATCTGGAATGTGTTGAGCTATCGAATTAAGGCGACTACGTGAGCGTATTTTTTACGCAACCTTATGGCTGATCTGGGCAATAAGGTACTTACATAGATCTTGATGTGTATATGTTGTCACTCCACTCGATGTTTGTTTGTTTTTTAACTATTCACAATATGATATGAGTCAAGAGAGGAAAAAACCAAAGACAGCTGACTTAATTAAAATACAGAAAGAGTAGTTACAAGATTTGTCCAGAAGATGGCAATGTAAGTAAATAACCTAATTCCAGGGCCTTGGCTCCTTGCTAAGTCAGATGAAAAGTAAGTTGGTGGGATGTTTGTTGGAATGTTGCTCCAGATGCCCACAAGTCTTTTACCACTTGAAGGCCAGAGCTGTCAGGTAGATCAGGTGGTGAAAGGAATAGAACCAACCGATATGACAGACTGAAGTCAGTCATCTCCACTGGTCTCTGTAACACAATCGAAGTCCCCCAGGACTAACCCAAAACACATCTCAATGTTTTTGGTCAAAAATATTTTTTTAACTTCAACAGGTTAGGCCTATATTTTTAAAAAAAAAAAAAATACATGTATATAAAATGCAAAAAGTGAAAGTTATTTCAATTTTCATTCCACTGGCCTCTACAGCCATATTGCCTTTATGGGCCTTCATACAGATGAAATTAGAGATGAAAATGGATAACAATCTAGCCAGTACAGGGTTGTTTATCACACCCATGCAGACCTTTTGTGTATTATTATGAATGATAAAGGAAAATAGATTTGGAAAACTTGACCTGACACTGAGTTTGGTCTGTGTGCTGTGTGTCATAAGCATGTAGTTGTTCTCAATAGAGTGAGGCCCACAAGTCTTAATGTGATTGGAGTCGACAGGCTCCACACTGTGATTGAAGCTGCTGTCAGTCTGATGTGCTTCTGCCCATGTGTGTCAATGAACACTGACAGGGCTGTATGTTGGAAAAAGCTGGAGCCATGATTTGCTGTTATGTTTGTTTTGGCCCTCAGGGACCCCACTCACCTTGGCTGAGCAATCAGACTTGCTACCTGTTTACTTCTTTTGGGCAACAGCAACAAGGTGAAACTGATGTAACTTGCACTCTGAGTGGGACCTCTACCACTGAGGGCATGAGACGTCCCTACGACCAGAAAATAATACATTTCTCTCTTAGCAGTTTTTCTAACATGGCTCAGAGAAAGTTATCAAACTAAACCAGTTTGGTCGATTTTCCCCAACCACTTAAACCAGTGCGTGTGGCAATGCAGTCTCATCTCGCCCTAGAGCAAAAGGTCCGTGCGCAGTGTGTCCTGATGCCGCCAGGAGCA
>JACN01020227.1:0-10374 GCA_000787155.1 Scartelaos histophorus | reverse complement strand
AAAAAAAAGGAGCTGTTAAATTGAAAACTAGTACCTCTTTATGACATCACAAGGTGGACCGGAGCGTTTTGAGCTTTGGTGATACTGGCAGAGTAATAATAAAGATGTGTGAATAAAACAAAACACATTATAACCTGCTTTAAGCTCATACGAGTAAGTTTGTTTAAGACCTTTAAAGTATATTTTGTCATTTGTATTTAGTGTTATTTGTTTAGTTTTATTTGAATGTCTTTGGTATTCCGTAAAGCACTTTGAATTACTCACGAAGCTGTCGAGTAAGTAACTTTTTATGATGCATTTTAAAATCCGTTTGTGAAGTCAAACCCAGGCCATAATGCATTTGAATCAGAGCAGATGTTCCTCTGTGGAAAGGCTGACTCTGATCAGGGCCCAGACACACTAAGAGACTATAAGTGAGCTTTTATTCTAACACAGATGGTGACTGAGCGCGAGGCTGTTTCACTTTAAAGTTGGGTTTTCAAATGAGAAACTTTGGTCGTGGTTGGGAAGAGGCTGATGAGACTGGTGCTTCTGCTGCTCAGAGCCAGTGTTTAGACGAGAAGGCTTTTTCTTAGACATAATACTGCCATTGGATAACATTAAGGTATTTTATTGATACTTTGCACTGAAATCATGCTGAGTATTGTCTATTTCTATAGCGCAATGTTCGCTATTAATAGTTACCATGGTGACTGAATGCACACATTAGCAAAAACTACCAAAAATGTGTTAAGATTGTCTTTGGAAACATAATACAAAATGGATTTATATTTGGGATTTAGGTAGAGCACTGGCTTTTCGAATCCTGCTCTTGACATAAGGTTGGCGGTGTGATTCCAACTCCATCAGATTAATACTGTCGTCATGTTCTTGGGCAAGACACTTAACCCATCTTCCCCTATGAATGTGTGTGTGAACGGATGAGTGGATCCTTGTTGAAAAGCACTTTGTGTGCCTTGAGAGTGGAAAAGCGCTGTATAAAAATGTGATCTTTTACTATTTAAACATAAATTAACATGAAAATGAACAATTCATGGTTCATGGTCAACAGGTGAGCGTCACTGAAAAACTGTAATTATCTCTAATTATTTCTCAGAAATTACTGGACAGATCTTCATGACATTTTTACCAGAGGTAGATTTTGGCCCAAAGACGACTCCATTAAATTGGTGATGATCCGGATCTGGAATCTGGATCTGGATCTACAATCTTAGTGAGATTTCTTGGAAACTACTGGCCGGATCTTAATGAAATTGTCACCAGAGGTAGATCTTGGTGCAGGAACAACTCCGTAAAATTTTGGTGATGATCCGGACCCAGATCTGGATTCTATGTCCACGTCATCCCTTGGTGGAGATCAGAAATCTCGGATTGCTCTTGTTTTATGTGTGAGACTTTTTTAAGCGCACAAGTCATCTCCCCTGTCATAGTTCCAGCTTTTTCTTTGGTCCGACTGTGTTAAAGTAAAGCTCAGATTAAAGTCTAACAAGCCTCAGATAGAGCAGTGCCTACAGCTAGCATCACACCCCCAGGAAATGTAGAGCACTGCCCAGGGACACATCTCCAGATCTTGGACTAATCTTGGTCAGGACTACCTTAGCTGGAGGATTTTCGCTTCTGTGCCTGAGAGAAACTGCAAACTCATAGAAAAAAGAAGAAGTCAAACCCACAACCTTCTTGCTGTGAGGCGTGGGACCTAACCACTATGGATAATGCTGTTTTTATGGTTACAATCCAATGAATCTATCTCTATAGTTGGAGTAAAACGTTTAGAGGAGTGGGGTTTGTAACTAGAAGGTTGCTAGTTTCAATTCCAGCTCCCAATAGAATACCGTAATTATGCCATTGGGCAAGACATGTATGAAGTGTGAATATGATGGATGCGTTAATATGTGTTTTAGAATTTTCATTTCATAGCTACAAGTAAAAAACAAAAAACAACCAACAGAAATGAGAAAAAAGTGAATATGCAGCAATTAAAAAGTATTCACCGTGACATTTGGCTCTCGTTTAAAGCTTTAACTTTTTCTTTTCGCACAAACAACAGCTATTCAGATTAGACCTTTGACGAGAACTCCGGCCCTGTGTCATATCTCTGTCCGTGGAGAGTGTGAAGGAGCAGATCACTGTTTAACTTGTGTCGCGTTTTGTGTTGTGTTAATGTGCGGAGCTCATAATAAATGTAATAAGACGAGGCTCGGTTTGACTGATGGGCTGATAACTCCGTGTAGTGCGGTGGAAAAGAGTGATTATGAAAGAAATGGGCCAGTCTGCCGTGAATATGACATATCCAAGGCAAAAAGAAAGAGGTTTAACGTGTGGTTGTTACAAAACTGTTGTCTGATTGTCGACAAATAAGGTATAAAGGAGCACTGTGTAACTTTCTGATGTCATTGCCCTGCCTGGAATGTATCACTGTAATAATCAACAGCTCAGGTGGTTTTATAGCTCAAAATACCCAGAAAAACAGACATTCTGACTGTGAGCGGGGTCGCCTCTCCACAGATCTGACCAGTAACTTGGTCTGGTTTGGTCTCCATGAATACGTACGGTGGAACATTCCAGACAAAGACAATAGCATCTCAACCAGAAAAGTTGCACAGTGCACCTTTAAATGTTTTTGACTAAATAGAGCTAAATATGGGAGATGTATAAAAATGGGATAATATTTCTTGGTGCTTGTAGAAAAATTGCAGTATCGGGTATCGGTTCCTTGATATCGGTTCAGGTGATGTCGTGGTTGGAGTTTTTACTGTCTGATGTAGGCCCAGGACATGTCGTCATGTTTGAAGTTTCATTCATACAAAGTTCTTCAGTTACTTGCAGATACGTAACAGTGATGTAACACAACTGCATCAGTTTTGTATTAAGTGAATAAGTAACTGTATTTAAAAGAAAAAAAAGTTTATTTTTCCTTTCTCACTTAGTATTTAATGGATAGATATCGGTATCAGAACTTAAAAACCTGGTTTAGTGTGGATTGGTGTCATGTTGGTTAGATGGATTATAGATATATTATTATTTCATACCATATTTCTCTCCAGTAGCTACTGTAATAAAATAACATATTTATAGGAATATTTTGAGGTAACAATGAGATAGGATTATTATGACTAAACGTAAAAGTATTTCATTTCTGTACAAAGTCGTCTCCAGACTGTCCTTTGTCAATCCAGAGGTTGAAGGTTGAAACTCTTAAGCAGTCGAACAGATCAGAGCAGTGGGAGGGAGGAGCAGGTGTGAAACAGGCTCTGCTCAGCATCTGCTGATCCAAATGTGTCCAGTGACCTTCCATCGCCCACTCTCTTATCTCAAAGTCAAATGCACTTCGGAACTCTCCGACTCGAGGAAATATCGGAGGTTATCCAAGTGAGTGATTGTGCTCAGTGAGAAAGGGCAAGAAGCTGCTCTTAACAAGACTGGGGCCCAGATGCTTTTCATCTGGAGTTGGTAATTTTATAACTCGAGTGCGCCTCAGAAGCACCTGAGATATTTTGACTTTTAACTTTATATCTGATTACATGTTATATAATTCAGGTCTCCATGGAGATGTTATTCATTCGCTTGGAATGTTTGGAATGGCATTGAAAAGTACGTCACATCAGGCTAAGATGTTTAACCTAACCTTAAACATCTACAATTTAATGTAATGTAGTGTAAAGTGCAAAGTTTATGGCCGTACTGTGGAACATTCCAGCCAAAGCAACAACTTATCTCTGGAGACAAGCAGGTGGGCAGAGAGTTACATAATCCTGTTGAACTTTTTCAAATATTTACAATGTCAGGTGCATAAATCTATGTTTGACATTTTTATTAAGCTTTTTTTTGTACATGAATTGGCTACAACCTTAAAAAATGTCAAGTGTTGAGACCGAGAATAACTTATTTTCTAAAACATGGTTGGGATCTTAATCTAAATTCTGCGTAATATGAACATGATATTGATATTTTATAAAAATGGACACACTTGGACAATATTTTGAGGAAGTGGCCGGGGTGAAGGAAGTCTGGGAGTCCCTGCTTAGACTGATGCCCCCCCGACCGGGCCCCGGATAAGCAGAAGAAGATGGATGGATAATAATAATAATGATTTCTGAAAAAAATGATTTGGTTCCATGGAGGTCAGAGGTACCACAGGTATGTAGTGAATTCTTATGAATTTTGAACCTTTTTAACTGAAGAAAATCCAATTGGACACACTTCATGTCACTGACCCATGGACACACTGTTTTACGTTTTAGTCTTGGCTAACAGATAAATGCTTTGATCTGGTGTCGACCCCCTCTGCTGGCAACAATGGGAAATGCAACATGTTAGACTTGTAAATTAGCAGCACTACTTCTGTATCTTAGCAACCAGATATTATTAGAATAGATGGATGTTTTGTAATAAAAGTGCTGTGAAAATTTGTGGAATAATTTGTGAAGCTGTTGGGGAGAGGAGTGTGGGGACAGGTGAAGTTCAGTCCAATTTATTTTTTAGCCCAAAATCACAACAGCACCTGCCTCTCAGGACTTCACAAAATTGTTGATTTAACAGAAATGAGAAAATCAAACAGTAAAGCAGTCACTGGTCAATATCACACAAACAGATTAACCAACATCCCAGGAAACAAAGCAAAGCAAATGGGGAACTGTCCCAGATCCTGTTTCTCCAAAAGAGAAATAATTCTTCAGATTTGTTTTTGACAAAAAAGGAAAAAAAAGAAAGAAAAACAAATTACCAACATTCAGGAATACATTTTATCTTGGCTTTGATATATTTCTAAATTGTAGCACCAGGTCTCCTCTTGGACAGGCCCAGACCATCTGCCCACACACATGGACTCTGCAGACCCTCTCTATGCTCTTCTGCGTAAAATAAATCCAAAATGGAATTTGGATTTCCCTGTTCTGTCTGGGGCTGATTTAGCACTGGGCATCAAACACTCGTCTATTCTGGGCTGATTTTCTTTCTTGTTTTGGCCCCACTCTGCCTCGTGCTGGAGTCTGCCTCTGTGCACTGTCACTGATCTACCAGCTCACCTCGGCTCACTCTGTTTACCGCCGCATGTGCTGCATGTGCTCGAGTCACTGCAATATTTTACTTGAATTACTAAAAATCTTGATCACGATTTCAATTTGTGCGTGAAACTCCAAACTCATATAATCAAGTTGAAACGATTGAAGGTGCACTCACACTAGGAGTTTTGAACTGAGCCAAAGCACACACAATTTTACCATTCAAGCCCTGTGTGTGCGCTGATGTTACTCATACGATAAAAACAGTGAATAAAGTCTGATCTAAAACACACAGTGAATCCGCACTAACCTTCAATAAGGACTATGACAGAGACAAAAGTTTAACAGTGTCGTTTCCGGCTGTTCTCATTTCTCAGCACTGTTGTTATGTCCATAACCTCAGGGAGGAGCGTATCACAGCAGGACTCATATCTGTCTCACGATTTAATCAATATTTCTGCCGTAGGACTTATTTTCACTGCTAAAGCTTTAGCTCTGCTGGGCAACATAAACAAACAGTGGCGTGTCATCACGTCATCGGCCGTGGCCTTGTTTGGTTGTGCATGTCTGAGCACAGAACATAGTTCCTTAAAGTCAAATAAGCAAGTTTATTTTGGGATAATTTTTATATAAATAAGTATATTTATTGTGTTTATTTAAATATAGATATTGTAGAACAGCTGGATATATAGTTTATTTTGAATACATTTATGTTTTTGTATGCCTTATTTCATGTTCAAAGTATATTTCATTCCTTTATGTTTTATACATCGCAAAACTGCTCTAACTGCTCTAGGTACAGATTTGTAGCCTATATTTATGTTCAGTTTGAAAGTTTTCAGTAAATTATCAATAACAAAGTGTTTAGGGGTTTTTTTTAGAGCGAGAGAAATGCTGATTAAACGCATCATGTAACTAAAAAAATAATCATTTGAATAATCATGATTTCAGTAATAATAAATAATCATGATAATGATTTTTTCGATAATCAAACAGCCACAGTCACTGTTGGATTATTTGATCCAATGAAAAAGTCAGTAATTCTAGTTTCAAGTTTGAAATCGCTGCAGTCTCCAGAGAAGAGGAAACAGTAGTGTTATATAATCTACCTTAATGAAGCAGGATGAGAAACATTACTTTCCAAAGCAAAGCTTTGTTCATTAAAACCAGCTCTATCGCCTGTAAACTCATATCTCCTCTTAAGAATATTCACAGCAGTTATTACCCAACCTTTGCCAATCTCCGAAAGCATCTTTAATAACATTAGGATGAGATCAGGAAAACGCAGGCTTCCCAATAAGATTATCCTCGGAAGATTATTATGCACAAGTTTATTATCAGGTTAGAGCCGCACACAGAGAGGGGCCCACGTTAACTTTAAACTTGTACAGTACCAAGAGACTCTATTTAACATCGTTTCTACAGCAGAAATACAGAGGCTTTGGGCGGCTTTTTTGGAATAAATATTTACATGTAGGAATACAGCAAATTACACTGTTTATGATCATTTTATTATGTTGTTTCTTCATCAGAAACATCCCTAAAGTTGTGTTTTGTTTCATTCACATGTTCACCTCAAAATGTTCTGTTCCACCCTGTGATGTCAGGTAGTGGTAGTTTTCAACAGCTCCTTTTACATTTGTTTAGAAGACATCGGCAAATGAATGGCTGAAATTGTCTAAATGATTCTAGTGTAGGTGTAGGGAGTTTACACAGTGGGGCACTTCCTGTATCACTGCATGACGTCACAAGGTGGAACAGGTTAGGAGATATAGACAGACTAATAATGAAGGGTTCCTTAAACATGTGTCAAACATAACCCAACTCCAGCTATGTTTTTGATGAATAACTTACTTAAAGATGCAGAGTAGAACTTTTCTGGTGGACAATCCTCTACCAGCTTATCTCAATTTTACCCACACAAAGTCTCTAAAGTGCTGCACAGAGTAGACACAATATACATTAACACATAAAAAAAAAAAAAAAGCATAAAATAAAAATAAAATAAAGACTGTCAGAGGACCACACAATTCTCAGGCCATGTTAAAAGCCAGTGGGTAAAAGTGTGTTTTTTTGTCTCATTTTGGCTCGTTTTTAGCTCATGAAGGAGTGTAGTGAACAACAAGATCTGACATGTACATTGGGGGCCAGTCCATGAAGTACATTAAAACCAAACAGTAAAATTTTAAAATCAACTCTAAAGTGAATGGGGAGCCAGATTTTGCCCGTTATCGCTTTGCCTGTAATGTTCCGTGGTATCACATTAAACGCTTCCATCTCGCATTTATGCATTACAGCAATAACTTTTCCATGGAGACAGGAAACAGGTAGTGGACCTTATCAGAAAAGTTACACAGTGCAGCTTTAGGACTGATCTCATAATGTGCTAATGTGCCGAATAACACCGTACATGGGATTTTCTATATTACTGCAGTTTAAACCTCGAAATCAGCATAGCCATAGTTTTGCAGCCTGATTAAACCATTTTTCTTTAGTCTATCTTTGACGTGTATCGACTTCCCTCGTGTGTGCAGTTATCTCCCTCTAAGTAACCCCACTGTCTTCGTATGAGAACTCACCGGTGTAATGAAACGCAATGGCCCCGTACCGCTCCTGCTGATTTTACACTAAAATGTGCACACAAGAAGAACATCATAAGCCCCATAATCAATACAGGGGTAATAGAGGTCCTCATCCCGGGATCTAAATGGGAATACGAAGCAGCAGAGGCACCACTGGATCTCAGCACGATTCGGTCAAATGGTGCAGAAAGAATGAATTTTAACGTAACTTTTAAATGTGTAGTGAATTGTTGTGTGAGACCCCCCGTGGTGAACTAATGAAGTGGTAAATGAATGTGTTATAATGTCGTTTCCTCATCAAAAACATACCTGGAGTTGTGTTTCGTTTCATTCACACATGTTTAAAGCAAAAATGCTGCATATTTAGGCTGTTCTTCTTTCATCTGGCGATACAGCAAGTGCTCCATTATTATAGCTTTACTAGATGAGATGGAGACAAACTAAAGGACTACTCAAAACTCTTGGTATGTTTTTGAGGAGGTTGCAAGATTATAATATGACTCTAAGCTCACAAGAGTCAATTTTGCGTAATATGAGCGCTTTAAAGAACAAAAACAGCATCCACACACAGTTTCAATCTCATTAAATGTTGTATGGATGTCTTTTCTGACGTTATTAGCATCTTAATTAACTGTTTTCTGTTCTTTTCAGGCGAAGGGTTAGATTTGCTTTACTTTTTCTGTTTCTTCTAACTCGTTATCTATTCACATTTATACAAATAATTGTACAAATAGCAAACAAAGCTTTATGGGAATATGATACACCCTTCAGCTGACAACCCCAAGACCCACAGAAATATAGAACAGAATAAAACGAGCATAAAAAAGGTCATAAACGCGCGGCTCCTTCATATACAAATTTAAGTTGCAAATACGTCTAGTTTGTCCTTTTCTGTCACAGTTGTCTTCGACGAGACAGGACGAGACTGACTGACGGTCGACTGATCCGGTGATTTAAAGGGACAGGGCCACTCTTTGTACAGTGCGGCTCAGACGGTCGGACCCCTTTAGTTTGGTCAGTCGTGGAGTGTGTGCTTCAAAGTGCCCTTGACAAACTGACCTCCTTCTGTTGAAACTCAGCCAAGCAGCAAATGGACCAGAGTTTGGGTCTGAAGACACATGGGAGATGATGGAAACTGACGTGCGTTTAGCTGATTCAGTTACAGTGCACGATGTGTTAACTGGACGAGGTATTTATATGATGACACTGGTCTTTGAAGGTATAAGTGAGCAGGACATTTACTAGACTAACATTGATTATATTTCTGCATTCTTAAGACTTAAAATACTGTCACTTCAAAGGAGCTGTACCTGATCTTAAAAATGTGAAAACCGAAACTAGTTCATTTTAAACGGTCTGCAGTGGTCCAGAGTTATTCCACTTTTATCTTAAGTATCCAATGTGTCCTAATTATCCACCATGATGAGTTTATAAGAGCTTTTCACAACTTAAAAGAGCATCATAACTGTGCACTTCCTCATAATTGGACAATAATCTAGTTTCCAAGTAAATGCAGACAATAGATCTTTTTTAAAACACCCGGAAGTGCAGCGATGTAGCCTAAACGTGACTTCCGGTTAGCGCTTTTCTGCAAAATATCTGTGGAAATGACTTGTATATTTTCCACCAGCTTCATAAATCTACCAGATCTTCATCCAACAAGGGCGACAAAGGACGTGTTCTGTCCATGAAGAATTTCTCCACAACGATCAAGGCAAAAAAGACGAAAACTTAAAGGCTAACGACTACTAGCATTAGCAAACTACTCCTGAGCAAAACTGAAGTTATGATAATGAATAAAAGATAATAAAAGAAAATATTAACTAATTCATTAATAAGTAACTTTAGTAAGTAACTAGAATTAACCAGTAAATGGACATGGCTAACCCACTAGCTGCCACGTTCTAAACAGGAAGTGAGTATGGGCACGTTTCCAACTCCATCGACTCAGTCTTTAACTCACTGTGTATTGTAAATGTCTCGTCCCTCTCATGGTATCCTCATTTTGGTCTTAAAATTTTTATATTAACCCACTCTACTCGATATTTCACAATTTTAAAATTAATTCCTACTCCTAACATGGAACTAGGTCCAAATTCATGTCATAAGGTTCTTTTTTCAGGGCAAGAGTTTGACCCAACAAGTCATAGCAACATCACTGACCACTCTGAGGAACTGTCAGATATGAAAAAGCTCTAAAAAATAACCTTATAACATAAAGACCAATTGAATCTCATTGGACTACTACTAAATATTATAATTAAGCATTTATAAAGGACACACAATATATTAATTTTTTTATCCAGTGGTGCATTGCTGTGTTGATTAACGATTCAGTTATTATTTATTCATGTATTTATTTAAGCATGCGTCAAGTGAATGAAATTTGGTATTCAATCTCCAGCTCATATCAGCATAAGACAGACTCAGATGGTTCAGATCTAGTGACTGATCACCCATGTTGAGAGAGTCAAAGGATGTGTGAAATACAAAGAAGATTATGACGTAACTTATGGGATTTTCAACACACGTTACAGTTGGGTTTCTCTGGAGATGAAGATGTTGAACTTTGTGTCAAAACCACGTCAGAAATCTGCTGTCTGACATCACGTTTTATCATATAATCCAGCCCTGTTTGTCTTAGTCTAATCACTGTGTAAATTAGGCTTAAGTTAGGTTTTGGCCCATGTTCTTACAAAATAAAAATAGAAAAAAAAAGGCCAGGATGATCTATAAATGTAATTGAAGGTACATTGTGTAATGTTTCCATCAAATACTTGTCTCCATGGAGA
>JACN01031661.1:0-10514 GCA_000787155.1 Scartelaos histophorus | reverse complement strand
ATAGTATAGTATAGTATAGTATGTATATTATGCATTGTTATCCCCATCCATTTAAAATCACCTGAGTTTAGGTAAATTTGTTGATTCAAGAAGAAAAAAAATGAGGCGGTTTAAGTGTCTTGCCCAAGGGCGCAAGGTGGGTTGAGTGACTTGTTCAAGGACGCAACAGCAACATTCATCTGTGGAAGCTGGAATGGCACTGCTGACCTGTGGGACACTGGATCTGACCGCTCTACCGATGATGTGTATGTTGAGAGCAGGATTTGAACCAGCAAACTTCAGATCAGTGGACAAACATAAAAGAATTTAGAAAGATACACTTACACATTTAGACAATTAACTGTCATAAATATGGACAGACCAGAACTGCCTCTTTGCTCACTCACCACTCGTGTATTCTTGTGCATTCACTGGAACCATTATCAATTAAAATATCTGATGTCTGATAAGCGCTTCCTGACGGTTATAGTCAAAACTGATCGCTACTCGTTTTCCATGGCTTGATGTCAGACTTTTCATTGAGCACAGATATGAGTTTTCCACTGCTCAGGGCACCACGCAAAACAAATATTTGAAAACCAACGGCCTCCATCTCACGCCTCGCTGGGTTTATGATGTTTGAGGACGTTAGGGGCGATAAGGAGCCAGCTGCTGCTCCATCACATACACTGCAGACCTGTTTATCAAACCTGTAATACTGGCAGTACTATTATGAAATCTGCCATAAGTAATATTGTGTAGTAACAACCTGTAATTAGATACTCATAATTGACTTGTTATTTATACATTCTTATTTAATAGGTGCCGTTCTGTGCAGTATAAGACCAAGTGTTACCTTTTGTAACAGTTCAGCCAGTACACTGAAAATCATGTGTCCCTTTTGAGAAAGAATTTGCCTCTTCACAGACCCGACTTGTAACATGACCAGGTAAACTGTAAGATGTAATGAAGTAATGAAACAATAGTAATGGAGTGGATATATGTAGCACCTTTTCAGACACAGAAAGTACATTTATTGTCATTGTGATAAATGTTACGGAGCAAAACTGCAGCAGTAAATTTATATTGGTTGAAACACCTGAATTAAATAAATATTAATTCGCTTCATACTTGGTGTTGGTATTGTAGCCACAGCTGCCCTGACAGAAAAAAAGCGGCCAGTCTGTGCCATCGGCCCCTTCAACCACCATAGATCACTTATGCACACACCACATTCATACTAAGCAGTGTGTGTGAAGTGTTTTGCCTAAGGACACAACTGCAGTTTTAGACCCACTGCTACCCTGTGCTATTCCAAACGGTCTCTCATTTGATTTTCTTTCATACTGTTTACTGGCTAATGTTACATGCTAGAACTTTAAAGATCAGAACCACTATTATGGCTTTTTACAGTAAATTTTTATTTAATGATCTATGTTACACAAAAACTACTTTTGTTAAGCCATCTTATAATACCTCCTCAAAAACAGTTGTGTTTTGTTTCATTCATACAAACATGTTTGAGTAATCCCTTATTATTAGTCTGTCTACATCTTTCAAAATGCACAGTTCCACCTTGTTATGTCATGAAGTGGTAGTTATCAAGCCAACATTTTACCTTTTACTTTTAGTTTAGAGAATTGACTGAAATTATCCAAATGACTGTAGAGAAGGTGAGGTACTTCCTGCATGACGTCACAAGGTGAAACAGAGTCTTTTCCCAATCTAAATATGCAGTAGTTTAAGTATGTTTGTGATGAGGATCAGAAAACAGTGTGACATGGGCCCTTTAACGTGTACTCTCATCCTTCACTTGAATATTGTGAGTACTGTACTTGCTGCTGTACTGTGCTGTACCCTGTTGTGCCCTGTGAGCTCCTATTACATAAACTGCAGCTGTGGTGAATCCGGCAGCACAATAGCAGGAAGTGTCATGCGCCCGTATCTTTGAACGCCTCAGTTTGACAAATATTCCCAGAATCCTCCTGTGTTTCGCTTTCAAACCATCATGTACAAATACTTTCACAAATCCCCCACGGTGCATTAAAAACACTTCAAAATGTTCTTTATCTCATCATTTCAAGTTACATTTCTGCTTCAATGATCTTCATACGTTTAGAATATGATATAATGGATAATAAAGCCCCATCATATAACATTTCCACCAAAAATAGAATAAAAGAAAAACCTTTATTTTATTATATTTGCATTTCAGACCTGACTCATAACTTGGCCTGGTGAAGAGCAGTTGCTTTTATCGACCTGATCTGTCTGTCATTATTAGGCATTATTAGGCTATGTAACACTGCTAATAATGACATGATGCTATAACAGATACGTGTCTTTTATTTCAATCAAATTCAGTGTTTTCATAACCTCATATTGGTGAATAATATCGATCCACAATTTTCATTTACTCTATTATTTACTCTCATTAAAGGTCCATGTTTGGCTAACCATTTATTATTAGTCAGTCTACATCAAAATGCTCTGTTCTACCTTGTGATGTCACCAGGTAGTAGATTTCAAGTTCACAGCTGCCTTTTACTTCCCTTTACAGTGGAGTACTTCCTGTTTTACCACATGACATCACAAAGTGGAGCAGAGTCCTTCCAACTCCAGGTATATTTTTGATAAGGAAAAAATATAACATAGATCAGAAAACAAATAATATAATATGGAGATCAGAAAACGAAGTAAAACATGATTTCAATATAATAAGTAAATAATAAGTAAAGTAAGTAACAATTTAAAAGTAAAAATGTCTTTCTCTATTAGCTATTTAAAAAGTCCAATCTCGATTAATTACACAGTTCTACACTTGGGACCTGTATATAATATGGGACCTGTATGTATGCAAAAGAGACTAAGTTTGGATGTTCTTATATACAAAGTCCTTTCCTCCACGTGGTCAGACAGAAGGAGACAGAGTTTGAGGAGTTCTGCTGAAAAGAGGAAGTTGAGTCACCGGAAAACTGGAAAAGGATGGAGCCAAGAGATCTGACTTTGACTGGACGTTTTGCCCTCAGGAAACTCTGGTTTGATACTGTTAATATAAGACTTCAGGTTACTACAGCATCATCGTTACACACTACAGGGTAATGTGTGATCATATTTTTATATGCCTTTGAAGAGAAAATAAATCGCTAGTTTCAAAGTTAAAAACAAAGCTTCCGAACAAGAAAACAGAAATATAATCGATATTGTATTATTGATAGATATATTTACCTCATCAGAAACAAAGCTGGAGTTGTATTTTGTTTTATTCCTACGTTTCTGAGTAACCTTTTATTATTAGTCTATCTACATCTAGATCACAATGCTCTGTTACACCGTATGATGTCATGTAGTGTAGTTTTCAGTTTAACAGTTACCTTTGACCTTTAGTTCAGTAGCGAGTGAAAAATCCAGGGCTAAAATCAGCCAGATGGTTCTAATAAAGGTGTAAGGATTTTCAAAACACAACGGAGCACTTCCTGTATTATCACATGGCATTTCCTGTATAAAAGAAGAACTGAATATGCAGGATTTGAGAGTTAAACATGTGTAAATGAAAGAAAACACAAGTCCAGGCATGTTTGTGATGAGGAAACATCATTATAACATAGATCAGAACACAGTAATATGTAGCCTTTAAGGGAAGGGTTAGTGAATACAGACAAAACCCTTTAATACTGTTCTGCTGTCATTGATCTAAGCTTCTATTATGTGTCTTCTGACTCCAATTACTATCTTTGATTGTGTGTATAAAAACAGTATATCTACCTCCTTTTCAGGAAATAGCCCCTTTCAAGGCACCAGAAGTGCTTTACATTGCTTACATTACATTACATTCACTCCAAACTGGTAAATTACTATTGTAGCCACAGCTGCCCTGGGACAGACTACACCCACACTGCAATCACATTAACCAAGGTGGGTGAAATGTCCTTACAAAGGACGTAACATACTCTCACCTCCTTTACTCTCACCTCCTCTGAGACCCCTGAGTGGAATATACTGCACAGACCTTCCATTATAACAAGTGTAATGTTGTCAGTAGCAGTTATGACATAAACATCAGATTGACTCTTTTGAATTGTGTGGGTGAATACTGCAGGGGGACTTTTGATATGAGATTACAGATTACAGAGATACAGACTTGAGCCTACACAAACCACAAACACTTGTCTTCTTTCTTCTGTCTCTTCCCTCTCTCCTTTTTAGGTGCAGTGTTGTGCAGTAAAGGAAGTGGGCTCCATGACGACTGTGAGAGATGGTTATGATGTAACTGAACATGATAAAGGAAATGGTGAAAAGGGGAAGTGCTTTCAAGTTGGTCTAGAGATAAAAATGTCCTGAAAACATTTACATCTTTTTTTACACTCCAGTGCTTTCAGTTCTCTTTCAGTCATTTGAATGCTGCTCTCAGGGGCCACAGAGAAGCACCGGTTTATTTCAGTCTGACACTGGGGTTCACATTTTACACATGTGGATCTGGAGATGGAAAACCTGTGCTTTTGGTCTAAAACCAATACATTTATATACAATAAATTAATCAAAAATAAATGTACACATTACCACTTAAAGACTAGATTTTACAGTATTTGATCAAACATATTTCTGCTGAAGAAAATGTAAAGATGTTGAAATAACGAATACACTACTTTTGTTCTTTATTTATAATTAAAATTCGGGCTTACTGTAAAATAACAAGAATAAGAGTGAATATAAGGTAAAAAGTATTGTAATGTATATTGTATATTATTGTATATATTATTGTATATATTATTGTATATTAATGTAATACACAAATGAATAAACATTTTGGTTTAGGGCAAATTATGAGTTTCACTTTCACATATGAAATTACTGAGATAAATATACTGTTTCGATATTATACTTTTTTAAAATGTGTGAATGTCAGCTTTGACACCTGGTCTTTTCTGTGGTTCTGGATTTTACTTGAATTTAAACCATATTTGTGTGTTTAAGACATGAGGGGTTTCACCATCATTCATTTGTGAAACTACTTTTTCAATTTTTTCACCTCTGGGATTTTATTCAAAATAAATGTGTGAATTCCATATTTAAAGTTCAACTTAATCTTGATATTGGAGGATTACAAAGGGATTAATAGCACTGAGTTTATTGCAACAAAATCTGCATATTGATACAGACATTCACTCCACACTCAGTGATGGCCACTTACTATTGTAATCTGCATCATCAGCCCTTCTGACAGTTCATGGAGGCAATGTGGGTTTGTCACTGGTGTCCCATTGTGGCACCTGCTATTCCCAGTGGCAAGCAAGAAACATTATCTCACAGGCTTTTTGCCAAAACATTAAACATTTTGAAAAAGCTTTTGAACATCAGCCATCGTTGTGCATTTTTTCATTTTTAAATTGCTGTTCTTTGCCTTTGCACCTCCATGAGAACTTTGGTGTGTGTTTTCTGTTTCATTTGATGCCCTGTGGTCTCCCATCAACGTGTGTGGTGAATGTTAGGCCCTGCAGGCAGTGGACACTTATAAGTCGCCAAATATTTCAGTTTTGTCATTGTCTTAAAGGCTTCACCAAAACAATGGAGTTGGTTTGATAAATGAATAACACTCAGATCCAAGGCCTTTTATCGTGGAGTCCATTCACTTCTGACAGAGTTTCACAAGCGCTTCTCTGAAACACCGGCCCTGAACACGTCCAGGAAACTCTGAGACAATAACAACACGATTTCAACTGCGCACGACTGTAAGTGGAAAAAAACAAAAGGAAGCTCACTGAAGGAAGGCCAAAGTCAGATCCAAGCCACTGTGTGTGAGGTATAGAGGGAGAGAGGGAAAAGTGAGACAGAGAGGAAAGGTCATGTCCACTCTCACTGTGAGTGTCTTGTGGGACACACTTCCTCCCTCCTTCCCGTCCAGGGGCATAATTAAAAAAGAGTCACATAATAATTAATAAAGGTGCACCAACTTTTCTGTCCTCTCCACAGAACTGTCACTTGTTTCCATGGATTGTCCACTCTTAGTATTTAGTATTAGTATAGTATTATAACAACTTGAAGTACACAATGAGTTCAATATGATTAAACCTCAGTGGTGGATAAAATATTTGTGTTACTTAATTAAAACTACACATACAGGGGCAAAAGATTTCTCAAATAAAAGCACCTCGTTAAAATACTAAAAATGTACTTTAAGAGTAAACGTAAAAGTATTTTTGCAGAAATTTTTAGAACTAAGCCTCAAATGTAGTGATTTTAATAAAGGATTCAGCTCATTTTAAGTGATTCAACTGATTTAAAATTTTTCTAGTTTCTAGTTTTTTTGCTTTTGGTTTCCTCAAAGTTTGGACAGTATCTAACTAAATTAAATCCTAAAAATAAGTCTCAGCTTTTTCAGCAGGTCTCAAATCATAAAGAGAAATACTTCTACTTTTCAGTCTAGAACTAACATTTTGTAGAGTTGAAAGGACTCATTTATGTTCTCAAATGTAATGAAGTAAAAATAAAAAGTATCCACTGTAAAATGTATATAAGTAAAGTACAGATACCTAACAATTGCACTTAAGTTTTGTACTTTTACTTTTGTACTTACTTCCACGACTGGTAAACCTTCAATAATCTTTGTATGAATGAACCAGGACAGACCCTATCCAAGCACAATCATTTAACTGAAAAACTTTAGATTTCCAAGACCCGCAAACCACAAGAATCCCAGAGATCCAGACCACTGACCAGCCCTAATTGCTCTCGGCTTAATTAAAATGCACGCTTCACTCACAATGAAATACAATAATGCCACTGAATGAAATATCTAAACATCTTTTAAATCAAAACTTAACTATTGTCCAACACTGTACACTGTGCTCTCACTGGCCTCACTGGCCGTTCTGTGTCTCTGTGGGCAGAGGAATCTGAGTGGGCAGCTCAAAGGGGGGCATTCTGAAACATGAACAGAACACTCACAGAAAACTATTGTGAGTCCAGGGAAGAGTCGACTGGAGAGTTATTGTCATAAGCAGAGGTCTGTGGCACCAAGACCGGATCTGCGTCATTGTTGGAATACAGACAATCTGGGCTTTAAAGTCTCTTTAACCAATGACGACAAGAAGAATCAAATATAGCAAAATGTGCACAGAAACAAGTACTATGGGTGTGCAGCGAAAAGACTAAGCCAGGACAAAACCAGACCTGAATATGTTTTAAATTTGTCTACTGTTAGGTCTAAACAAGAACTAATCCATGATTTAAGAATGACAAAGCCATGAGACTTTAGTAAGTTAAAAATATCGACAATAACTATTTAATTGACACTGCTTATGGTTCAAAGAGTGTTCAGTGCTGATGCTGAGGAGAGTAAGTGATGAGTATGCGCTCTACTCTATTCAGAGCTGATATAGTCTGCAGTGGGCTGGTACATTAGTGCAAACGTGCTGCCATCTAGTGGCAGAAACTACACAAACCACTGATTAGGTAAACTCAGTTTATTTCAGTCGCCGTGTCACGCTATTGAATTAATTCAAGACACCCAAACTCCTTATAGATCATTATTTATTCAGTTGACACTCAGTGCTGCCAAGCTACTACAGTAACCATAGCTGCCCTGGGGCATACTGATGGAAGTGAGGCTGCCAATCAGCGGCATCAGCCCTTCTGACTCCCTCCAACACTCACGGTGCAGTTACTGACGAGGCAATGTTGGGGAAGTGTCTTGCCCCATTGTGGCACATGGATCTCCAGTGGTCTCCCATCCAAATACTGATCAGGCCCAGCCTGCAGTTGTTCAAAACTGATTCAACCTCAACAAAATAAATATATATTTAATACTCAAAACTGATGAATCGCTCTCCAAAATCTCACCATTAAACCTGTCACACTTGTGTTCTGTGCTCTTTCATTCATTTGATAGAACAGCTCAGAAGCAGCAAACACATCAAGTCTGCTTTTGCAATATGTTATGTACTGTATGTTATTTCACGCTTTGAGTGCCTTGAAAGTGGAAAAGCACTATCATGTGTGAGTGTTTATATTCAATGTGATCGTGTTTGGGCCAAAGTCCTTAACCACATGAAAACAGACCTGTCGTGTGGAAAAGCAAACTGAATTCACATGTGTGTTTCTGAATGAGAACTGTGTTCTGAGAAGAGCCTGAGAACTGAGAGTGAAATGCTCCAAATGATGTCATCACATGTGGCCCTGTTCAGATACAGGTTTGAATCTGATGACCAAACTAAAAAGTTTCAAAAATGAGCTATAACTATTAAAAAAAAAAGAAAAAAAAAAAGGGGGCTCAAAGGATTAAATAAAATTTTAATGTGAAATGCCACTTGCACTACATTTACTTCTGTATCTCTACATAATACTTTTGGACACTCTCTATATACGTGCTGAAATAACAAATAAACATATTATTGGAAACCTTCCATGTTCATATTTGCCAAGGGCACAAAACACAGACAGATTTGCACTTTCTAAACATCCTTTGTGTGTCTGTATGTGAACAGTTTGCAGACAAACTGGCTTTGTGTTGTCAGTGACTTGGCTGGATGTGCATGAGAACTTTTTACTGCTTTGAAAATCCACCTTACCCACAAACAGAGAAGCTAATAACAAAGTCTCTTTCAACTTTCTTCTTGTTCTCAACATGCACTCCCCCTTCAGTAAAGTCTGCATGTTTGTTGTTACACTTTATATCTTGTAATTAGGTCTTGGTGTATGCAGTGCTGTCACATTTGGATTGTCCTTTTGGTCACCATGGCTACTAAAGGCCTATAAAGATAGCCTCTATATATCCACATTTTAACTTTGAGACACCACAGAGGGGAAGTGTCTTGCCCAAGGATGAAGTTGCAGTATGCACCTGGATAACAATTGAACACTCTGGTGGCTGAATACTTAAAGGTCCTACAAAACTGACTTATGAGCTTTAAGTCATGTTATTACCTCCTCAAAAACATACCCAGAGTTCTGTTTTGTTTTATTCACACATTTGAGTAATCCTTTATTATTAGTCTGTCTACATCTCCAAAGCTCAAAATGTTCGGTTTCACCTTGTGATGCCATGAAGGAGTAGTTTACCTTTTGTTCAGTAGAGATGCACAATTCTGGCGCTGAAATCATCCAAATGTTTCTAGTGAAGTTGTGTGCAGTTTAAAGACGCAGTGCATCGCTTTCTGTATTACCACATGACATCACAAAGTGGAAAAGAGTGAACCTAAATATACAGGATGTGTGCGCTTAAACACGTGTGAATGAAACAAAAACACAAAAACAAGGGTTGTGTTTTTTTCTCAAACTGAAAACCCCCTTATAATGTCACGTGGTGATACAGGAAGAGCTCCACTGTGTTTCTAAACTCCATACACCTCTAAAATAATAATAATAATTTCATCCCTGGAATTGCCTATATCTACTGAAAAAAAGGAAGATGTTCAATTAGAAAACTAGAAAAGTGGAACAAGGCATTTTGAAATTCAGAGATTAAGCCTAAGACTAATAATAAAGGGTTAATCCAACGTGTGTGAATGAAACAAAACACAACTTAACATAGAGGTAACCTACTGGATTTACGACAGCACGTAAAGCGCATTACGTAACCTTTTACTTGAGCACGTAGGAGGATAGCGGGCCCACTGGACATCATGTGAGGAGGTTGTTAAAGCCTCGACCACTATGTGAAATATGCGACGTGTTTTATGCGTCTAAGTGTACAAGAAGTGAAAGGCGATAGTGACAAGTGTGATTCAAAGCGCTCTTCATTCTGGGCGTGATGTGGGCGTGAGCGCGCGGCGAGAGGAGGAGGAGGAAGCGTGCGCGCTCACGACTTCACATGAGACAAAAACGTCATGGGTACAGCAGTAGCTTCCCGAAATAGGACACACGTTTCGGTTTTGGTGCAATTTATTCCATGTTGTAACACCGATCCAGAGAATTTCAAAACAGTAGACTTTATCTCACCAATTGCGCAACACATTATTTTTAGTTTAAGAAATGCAGATATTCACTTGAACTGAACCTTCAAAAATAAGATCCGCAGAGATAATTGAGTGTTTTGAAGTTGGCACACTATGTAACCTTTCAGGAATGGGGCACCACCTGCTTGTCTCCACCAGGATGATATTGCTTTGCCTATATGTTCCCACACTATGGCATTAAAATGATGGATTTCTATTGAGACACATTTGATTTGATCCCATTAAGTCAAGATTCTGGTCATATCTGTGAATTGAAGACTCCACTTGCAGTAAGAATGTATTTCCCCCCAAGGTATTATTGAACACATGTAATAAAAGTGCAATGTCCTACTGTGGAACATTTCAAAGCAATAACATCTCCATGGAGACAAGCAGGTGGTGCACTCTCCTCCAGAAAAATGACATAGTGCACCATTAAATTATTGATTGGTGTGTAAAAAATACATGCAAGTTGTCTCTCTTTTTCTTTTTAGTGGGTATAGGCTAGGACTTAATGCACTGAAGTGAGAGTGAGACATTAAAATAAAATTTAAAATACATAAATGAATAAGTAAGTAAATTAAAAATAAATAAATAAATAAA
>KN488369.1:42681-56799 GCA_000787155.1 Scartelaos histophorus | reverse complement strand
CAGCCACCAGAGGGCCCAGTCATTTTCAATGAAATCTACAGAAACTACATGGTGATTTCCTGGAACCCTCCTCTGGATGATGGTGGCTGTGCTGTGGCGAACTACATCATTGAAAAGAGAGACACAAACAGAGACTTGTGGATGCCTGTTACCGAATCTTGCACTAGAACCACATGCAGGGTATTTGATTGTCAATTATAGTATTGAAATAGTATGAATATAAACATTGTATAAATGATTTTAAATCCAACCCTAGGTGCCTAAGCTGATTGAAGGCAGAGAGTACATCATCAGAATCATGGCTCAGAACATTTATGGTATCAGCGATCCTTTACTATCTGCTGAAACTAAGGCCAGAGACATTTTCAGTGAGTCCTTTATTACATGAAAGGTTCACCTCCCTCTTAAACAAATGGAACAGTGTCTGTCAAGTATTATTCTCCTCTATCTTGCAGAGGTGCCTGACGCCCCCAAACAGCCCATTGTGAAGGAGGTCTACCATGATTCTGCTCTTGTTAGCTGGGAACCTCCTGCAGATGGTGGAAAACCAATTTCTGGCTACATTGTGGAGAGAAAAGAGACCATGGCCAACAGGTATTGAATGACTGATGAAAATATTTTACGGTAGTAGTGAACATTCACTAAATGACAACACATTACATTTGATTGTCTTTACAGATGGGTTCGTTGCAATACAGAGAGAATCCACCCTAAGGTTGAGTACTGGGTGACCGAGCTGTTGCAGGGCTGTGAATATGAGTTCAGAGTCAGTGCAGAGAATGTGGTAGGAGCCGGTGACCCCAGCCCACCATCCAAACCAGTCTTTGCCAAAGATCCCATTGGTGAGTCAGTCTGTTATAATAAAAAATATATATTTCAAATTGTTGCTGTAACATTAACAGTACTACATTAATATTTGTTTACCACAGTTAAACCCAGCCCACCAGTGAACGTCCACTGCATAGATTTCACTAAACAGTCTGTAACTCTGGCCTGGGAACCTCCGAAGGACACTGGCCGTGGAAAGATCTTTGGATATCTGCTGGAGTTCCAGAAAGCTGGAGAAGAGGAATGGCAGAAGGTGGTTTTCTAAGCATGGAGTAGATTTTACAGGACAATATAATTAACTTGACATAAATAAATTATACACAGAATACAGGTGTTTCTTTCTTTACTTGACCATTTTTTGTTGTTGATTTCAGGTCAATCAGACTCCTGATTCTTGCCAAGATACTAAGTTCAAGGTAATCAACCTGGACGATGGAGCTCTGTATCGGTTTAGAGTTATGGCCGTAAATGCTGCCGGCGAGTCCGACCCAGCTTCTGTCAAGGAACCAATCAGAGTCCAGGACAGACTTGGTAAGAGATAAGCACAAAACACAATCAGCCCATTCTTGTCCCCGATCTTAGCACTAGCGTAAGTTTGGGGAGTGGAGCTCTAAACAAGAGGTGTGCTGTGCCTGTGTACTTGTACGGTCCCACTCTAGCCTCGACCTGGGCACACCTCCTCTTTAACGCTATTTATAGTGCTAATACTGGGGGCAAGATCAATCCCAATGTGTGTCAGAATACAATATAACTAACAGGACTGTTTTTGCTCCTTCAGAACCCCCAGAGTTGATTCTGGATGCTGGTATGACTCGAGAGGTGAAGGCCATGGCTGGTACACACATCTCTCTCATTGCGGAAATCAAAGGTGTTCCATTCCCCACTGTTACTTGGAAGAAGAACGAGGCTGAGGTGCCCACCAGAGCAGATATTGAGACCAACCAGACTGGCACCAAGCTGGAGATGAGGTTCTGTAACCGTGATGATTGTGGAGATTATACCCTCACTGTGGAGAACCCTGCCGGATCAAAGACTGTTACATGCACTGTACTGGTTCTTGGTAAGCTTGTGAATCTAAAATAGTTGTGCATAATGTATAATGTTTTATGCTTTCATTAAACTAGCATCACTTTAAGTTCATTCTGGTGACAAAAGTAACCTTATGTATGTTTGCTCATGTAACTTTTTGGTGTTTTCTCTAGACAAACCTGGCCCCATTCAGCACTTGCGTGTGTCCGATGTTAGATGTGATTCTGCTTACTTGTCCTGGAAAGACCCAGAGGACAATGGTGGTGCTCGTATCACTAACTTTGTTGTGGAGAAGAAAGACACAGCCTCCACCCAGTGGGTCCCTGTCTGCTCTACCTCCAAGAAGCGCAGCATGATGATCAAGCATCTGATGGAAGGCACTTCCTACACATTCAGAGTGGCTGCGGAAAACCAGTATGGACGCAGTGAATATGTGGAGACACCAAAGGCTATCAAAGCCATGAACCCACTGTGTGAGTAAAGACTTCATACCTCTGTGTTTTACATGTGTCTATTATTATAAGAGCTTAATGTGAACATGTATCCTCATCAATACAATTTAACCTCCTCTGTTTGCAGTCCCTCCTGGTCCTCCTAAAGATCTGCATCATGTTGATGTTGATAAGACAGAGGTGTGGCTGGAGTGGAACTGGCCCGATCGTAATGGAGGCAGTGAAATCACTGGCTTCTTTGTAGAATATCAAGAAGAGGGTGAGAAAGAATGGGATGAGTGGAAGACTGTGAGCATCCCTGAAACTCATGTCACTGGCCTTGAAGAGGGAAAGACCTATCGCTTCAGAGTTAGGGCTGAAAATGCAATTGGGCTCAGCAGACCTGATACCACTGTGCCAATCCTCTGTCAGGAGAAACTGGGTGAGACATTATAGCATACAGAGTACATGTCTTATACGTTAAGACAGTGTTAATAAATATTTTGTAATTGACATTCTCTGTGCTTTTGTATTGTAGTGCCACCCGTTCTGGAGGTGGATGTGAAGCTCACTGAAGGTATCATTGTGAAGGCTGGCACCACTATCAGGCTGCCTGCTATCATGAGAGGTATCCCTGTTCCCACCGCGAAGTGGAGCATTGAGGGAGAAGAGATCACAAGTGCAGGCAACATCAAGATTGACACTGACAACTTCTCCACTGTACTTACCATTAATGAATGCACCAGAAACCACACTGGAAGCTATCTACTCACTGTATCCAACCCAGCTGGAACAAAGACAGCAGCGCTAAACGTGACTGTTTTGGATGTTCCAGCCGCTCCTATTGGACCTGTAAACATATTGGAGGTCTCTCCTGATGCTATGATGATTGAGTGGCGTCCACCGAAAGATGACGGTGGCAGTCCAGTCACAGGTTACATTGTAGAGAAGAGGGAATCCAACAAGGAGACCTGGGGAGGTGTGAGTTCTGGCAGCTTGGCCACTCAACTCAATATTACCCGTCTGCAAAAGGGAGTGGAGTATGTGGTCCGTATTCGGGCTGAGAACAAGATGGGTATTGGTGCTCCATTGGAGAGCAAACCCACAGTGGCTGAGCACACCTTCATGCCTCCTAGCCCCCCGGGTAAGCCCAACGTATCTGATGTGGCTGAGGATGCTGTCACTTTAGGATGGACAATGCCTCTGGCAGATGGTGGTAGCCCAATCCATGGTTACATCATTGAGCGCAGGCACAAGGGCGGAAAGTGGATCCGTGTGAATAAGACACCTCACAAGGACCTTAGGCTGAGAGTCCTGGGTTTGTTTGAGGGCAATCAATATGAGTTCAGAGTGTTTGCAGAGAATATCGCCGGCTACAGTGGACCATCTCCTATTTCTGACCCATGCGTACCTTGCAGACCCATTGGCGTCCCAAGTGCCCCTATCAACCCCAAAGTGAAAGACTACAGCAAAGCCACTGCTGACTTGGTTTGGCTGAAACCTTCTAAAGATGGAGGCAGTCCAATTTTAGGCTACACTGTGGAAATGAAAAAGGCTGACAGTGAAGAGTGGAAGAAGGTCAACTTGGATGACTTAATTAAGTCCTGTTTCTATACAGTGAAGGGCCTGGAGGAAGGCGTGACATACAGATTCAGAGTGTTTGCCACAAACATGATCGGAGATGGAGAGGCAAGAGAGATTCCAGAATCTATCACAGCTCAGGACATCCTCATTCCTCCAGAGATTGAGATGGATGATACATGCCGTGAGCGTGTCACTGTGCGTGTTGGACACAACATCAACATCACGGGCTACATCAAAGCTCGTCCTGATCCCGAAGTACTTTGGAGCAAGGAAGACACTGTCCTGGAGAACAGCAAGCGTGTAACTATTACCCAAAATCTGCCTGTGGCTCATATTAGGATTAAGGAAGCTACAAGGAATGACCATGGCAAATATACTCTTAAGGCTTCAAATGAAGGTGGTGAGGCATCCTGTACAATTACAGTCAATGTCCTGGATAGACCCAGCCACTGCCAGAACCTCCACCTGACTTATGTTACAAAGAACTCTTGCATGATTAACTGGGAGGCCCCTCAGGACAATGGAGGCTCTGAAATCACACACTATATTGTAGAGTGCCGTGAGCCCAGCATTAGCATGTGGTCCATGGTCTCTTCCTGCTGCACTAATCGCAAGATTAAAGCCAAGCTCATGGAGGGCCACGAGTACTTGTTCCGTGTTTGTGCTGCAAACAAGGTCGGACTTGGACCAACTACTGAGACCAAAACTGCTCTTCTGGCTGCTGACCCCCTGCAAAAGCCTGGAGAACCTGAGAACTTCAGAGTCACAGACATTGGTAAAAACCATGTCTATCTTAGATGGAGGAAGCCCGACTATGATGGTGGAAGCCCTAGCATCTCATACAATCTTGAGTGCAAAGCTGCTAATGCTGAAGAGTGGGAAAAACTCAATACCGGCATCCTCACTGACACCTTTTTCCTGGCAGACAATCGTGCTGAGAACCAGACTTACAGCTTTAGGTAAGTTGCATTCATTTTATTTCCAAAGTAATTACACAAGTAAGGTTTAAAAGTGCAGTGCAAATTGTTTCTGCACTACTCAGTACAACTTTCTTGAAGTACCATGTTATTTTAGTCCAAAACTATGTTTAATTGTTCCAGGGTGCAAACTGTTGGTGAAGGAGGTGAGAGTGGTTGGGTGAAACTTGACAACATTTTGGTGAAGGAGGAGATCCAGAAGCCTGTCATTGATCTGAAGCTGTCTGGAACCCTGACTGTCAAGGCCGGTGAGTCCGTCAGAATTGAAGCTGGCTTGAGAGGTAAACCCCAACCTGAAGTCAAATGGGTCAAGGATAAGGCTGTGGGTGATAACCCCAGAATGAGCTACGAGACTGGGGCAGACTACTCTAAGTTCCTCCTGACCAAATCCAGACGCACTGACACTGGAAAGTATGTCATCACCGCCACCAACCCCGCTGGTACCTTCACCGCTTACGCCAATGTGAACGTGCTGGACATCCCAGGGCCAGTCAGGAACCTCAGAGTCACTGGCATTGGACCAGACAAGTGCAGAGTGGTTTGGGATGGCCCAGAGGATGATGGAGGCTGTGAGGTAGACAGCTACATTGTGGAGAAGTGTGAGACCAGAAGAATGGTCTGGTCCACGTATTCTGCCTCTGTGGTCACGCCTTATTGCAATGTTACCCGTCTGGTGGAAAGCAATGAGTACATCTTCAGAGTGAGGGCTGAGAACAAGATGGGAACTGGTCCGGCATTGGAGACCAAGCCTGTGACTGTCAAGACTCAGTTCAATAAGCCTGGACCTCCTGAAGCCCCAGAGGTCACCAAGGTAAACTTTTTTTTTTACATTTAGATCTATAAATCAAATATTTCTACACCATTTCTCATCATTCACTCATTTCATGTTTTCTATTCCGTTAAGGTGAGTAAAGAGGAAATGACAGTGGTATGGGCTCCTCCAGAGAATGATGGTGGAAAGTCCATCACTGGTTATATCCTGGAGAGGAAGGAAAAGAGGGCAGTCCGCTGGGTGCCATGCAACAAGAGTCCTATTTCTGAGAGACGTATGAAAGTAACAAACCTGATTCCCAACCATGAGTACCAGTTCAGGGTGAAGGCTGAGAATGAAGTTGGCCTTGGTGAGCCTAGCAAACCCTGCAGACCTGTCGCTGCCAAAGATCCCATTGGTGAGTTTTCAGCCTGTTTATAACACATTTTAAGTAATATGATATATATTTTTTTATCCTGATTATTTTCACAATTGTGGTTATCATTTCAATTTGCAGAGCCCCCAGGCCCTCCTGCTGGACTCAAAGTGGCTGACAGCACCAAGACCTCAATCACTCTGGGTTGGTCCAAACCTGTCTATGATGGTGGAGCACCTATTATCAACTACAGCCTGGATATGAGACTGAAGAGCGAGGTTGACCCAGAGAAGCCCACAGAAGGCTGGAAGAGGATTGATACCCATGGCCCGCTGGTTCTCACTGAGTTTACTATCAGTCAGCTTGATGAGAAACAGGAGTATGAGTTCAAAGTCTCTGCCCAGAACCAGGTGGGCTGGGGCCGGCATGCATACCTAAAGGAGGCTGTATTTCCCAAGGAAGTCCTGGGCAAGTATTATGTTATTATGTTTCAGTGATAAGTTTTAAAAACCCCTAAATATCCATCTAAATTGTGCTGTTTATATGGTTACAGAGGCCCCAGAGATTGACTTGGATGCAAGCCTAAGGAAAGGCTTAGCTGTCAGAGCCGGATGCCCAATTAGGCTCTTTGCTGTAATCAGAGGTAGACCTGCTCCTAAGGTCACATGGAAGCGCATGGGTGTAGACAATGTTGTGCGCAGAGGTCATGTGGATCAGGTAGACACCATGTCCTTCCTGGTCATTCCTGAAAGCACAAGAGAAGACTCAGGAAAATACTCTTTGACACTGTCAAACTCAGCTGGAGAGAAGGCAGTCTTTGTTCGTGTCAAAGTACTTGGTGAGTCTTATAATGCGATGCAAAGTTATCTCCAAGACATTCATGCTTCAATAAATAAGATCACTGGATAAATGCTGCCTCTTCTGACATCTGACATTTGCATTTTTAAGATACACCTGGACCTGTTGGTGGTTTCGAGGCTACTGATGTCACAAAGACAACTGCGCAGCTATCCTGGCTGCCACCAGAGAATGATGGTGGAAGTCCCATCACTAATTACATTGTTGAGAAGCGTGAAGTTGACAGGAAGACTTGGACCAAATGTACTGAGGACCACAAGAAGCCTAGTTTCAAAGTTACCAACATGACACCTGGAATTGAGTACTATTTCAGAGTTATGGCATGCAATAAATATGGCATTGGTGTTCCTCAAGACTCACCAAAGTCCTACTTGGCTGTTGATCCTATGAGTAAGTCAAGTACAAGTGTTAAATTGAAATCTATTGTTCTTATCTAACCTTGGCCCATTGTACAGGTGAACCTGATCCTCCAAAGAAAATGGATGTGCTGGAGATAACCAAGAACAGTGCTACACTGGGGTGGTTGAAACCTCTCAGAGATGGAGGATCAAAAATCAATGGTTATGTGGTAGACTACCAGGAAGAGGGAGCTCCTGAGGACAAATGGACACCCTATTCTGTGGTCAAAGATCTGACGATTGTGGTGGTTGGCCTGAAGGAAGGAACCAAATATAAGTTTAGAGTGGCAGCTAGGAATGCAGTGGGAGTAAGCTTGGCTAGAGAGGCAGAGGGAGTGTTTGAGGTCAAAGAGCAGCTCAGTAAGTAGTATACACCTTTTAAATGCAAATTCATTAAAAATATAATCTATAATATTTAGTAATATTGAATATTCTTCTTTTCTCAGTGCCTCCAAAGATAATCATGCCTGACATTGTTACTGTTAGAGCTGGATCTAAATTGGTGGTTGAAGCCATTATTGCTGGAAAACCTGCACCATTCTGCAAGTGGAAGCAAGGCAATGAGGACGTTCTAACTTCAGATCGTCTCCAAGTTGTAAAGACGCTGACAACATGCACACTCATCATCAAAAATGTGACAAGACAAGACAGTGGCTACTACAGTCTGTCAGCTGAAAACAGCACTTCCAAAATTAACCAAATTCTCAGAGTCATCGTCATGGGTCAGTCTTAAATTTAGTTTTTAGCATGCACTTCATTGTTCCTTCAGTTGACATGCGCCCTTCTTTGCAGACTTGCCTGGCCCACCAGAGGCTCCTCTGGCAATCCTTGACCGGGATATTGATGCTTGCACACTGCAGTGGAACTCACCACAGGAAGATGGTGGCAGCAACATCACCAACTACATTGTTGAGAAGTGTGATGTGAGCCAGGGTGACTGGGTGACAGTGTCCACCTCCTGCACCAAAACCGAGTTCAGAATGACTAAGCTGACTCCTGGCAAGGAGTATGGTTTCAGAGTACGTGCTGAGAACAGATTTGGCACTTCAGAGCCTATTTATTCTGAGAGAATAATTGCTAGATATCCATTTGGTGAGTCTAAAAATACATTTATAACTTAAGTCTTTTAAGCTGTCTAGAGCTGAGTGGTGTTTTTTTTTTTTCTTTCAGATCCTCCCAGTGAACCTTTGAACTTGCAGATCAACAAGATCAATAAAGACTTTGTCATTTTGTCATGGGAGCGTCCTAGCAGTGATGGCGGCAGTCCACTCACTGGATACTGTATTGAGAAAAAGGAACGGAACAGCATTCTTTGGGTCAAGGCTAATGAGTCCGTGGTGAAAGCCACTCAGTACACATGCACTGGCTTGATGGATGGCTTGGAGTATAGCTTTAGGGTTTCTGCATTCAACATTGCTGGACAGGGCAAACCTTGCAAACAGACAGACTTTATTACAGCCAGGACTGCTGTTGGTGAGCTAACAACTTGACAATTTTTACACTAAACTGAACAATATGCTCTGTGTCTTATAATGTAACTTCTCTATCCTCAGATCCACCAGGTAAACCTGAGCCAATGGATGTGACCAAGAGCTCAGTGTCACTGGTCTGGGGCAGACCTAAACATGATGGTGGTAGCAAGTTGATTGGATACTTTGTAGAGTACACAAAGCTTCCAGAAGAGAAATGGACGCGCTGCAATGCAAACTGCATGAACATCCAAACTGAGAGCTATGTGGTGTCAGGCTTGGAGGAAGGGCAGCAGTACCAATTCAGAGTCATTGCTAAGACTGCCATCAACATTAGCATGCCATCTGAACTCTCAGATCCTATTCCAGTCATTGCAGAGAATGGTAAGAATAAGTGAAATCGCTGAATTTTTAAATGTTGTTATGAGACATGCAGTAATAAAAAAATGTCTTCTTTTCTGTACAGTTCCTCCTCGTGTTGAGTTGGGTGTCAACATGAAGAACCTGATCATTGCAAAAGCAGGCGAGAATGTATTCCTGGATGCAGAAGTGTTTGGTAAACCTTTGCCCAAGGTGAGCTGGAAGAGAGATGGTGCACCTCTTCTTCTTGCGGAGGGAATGAAGATGAAGCAATTGAAACATGTTCATCTGCTTGAGCTGTACTCGGTCACCAGAAAGGAATCTGGAGACTATACCATTACTGCTGAAAATCAAAATGGCTCCAAGTACGCCACTATCAAAGTCAAAGTTCTTGGTAAGTGGTTCTATATCAAAGCTTATTTTATACATAGATTTTGTTAAAAATTAGATTATTGTAAGTAATAATATCTGTCACCTTCGCAGACAAACCAGGCCCTCCAGCTTCAATAAAAATTGCAAAGGTGTTTGCCGACCATGTCAAAATACGCTGGGAGCCTCCAAAGGCAGATGGTGGTTCTGAGATCACCAACTACATCATTGAGAAGCGTGAGACCAGCAGGGCCAATTGGGCTCTTGTTACTTCCAATATTCATGGTCACATCACTGACTGCTCTGTGGAGAAACTGATTGAAGGTCATGAGTATCAGTTCAGAGTCAGTGCTGAAAATCAGTATGGAGTCGGAGATCCCATTATGACAGATGGTGTCATGGTGAAAAATCCCTATGGTACATTACTGATAATACTTTGTAATATATTTACACACACATATGCATTTTTATTTACACGCAAAATTCTTTATCATACATTTTAGATGTTCCTGGTCCTTGTGAGCCACCTGTAATTACCAACATTACCAAGGACTCCATGACAGTGAGCTGGAAGGCACCAGCTAATGATGGCAAAGCGGCCATCCTTGGATACCTGGTTGAAAAACGTGAAGCCACTGAGCTCACCTGGGCTAAGGTTAACCGTCGTCCAGTGATTGACAGGACTATCAAAGCTACTCAATTGACTGAAGGCTCAGAGTATGAATTTAGAGTTATTGCCATTAACAAGGCTGGTCTGGGCAAACCCAGTGATGCATCGAATGCTGCCCTTGCAGTTGACCCAGTCTGTGAGTATTTATAAGTGTCAAATAGCAATTTCTGTCACAGATTAACAATTTTAACACAATGTCTCTGTGCTCTAGATCCTCCTGGTCCACCTGCCTTCCCTAAAGTCGTAGACTCCACTAAGAGCTCTATCAGTCTTAGCTGGACCAAACCAGCTTATGATGGAGGCTGTGAGATTATTGGTTATTTAGTGGAATGTAAGAGGGTTGATGCCGAGGAGTGGAATAAATGCAATGTTCCTAAAAAGCTTCAGGCTACTAAGTTCGTGGTGACAGGTTTGATGGACAACACAGAATACCAGTTCAGAGTGATCGCTGTTAACAAGATTGGCAACAGTGAGCCAAGTGACGTCCCCGGAAATCACATGCCTAAGGATATTCTGAGTATGTTTTTTTTTCCTCCCTTTTAACATTGCCTAGCCAAATGCCCCCAAAATGTTTTGAATAACAAATTTCATTTTTAGTTGCTCCTGATGCTGAGCTGGATGCTGACTTAAGGAAAGGCCTTGTTCTCCGTGCTGGTGTCACCATGAGATTGTACGTGCCTCTTAGGGGTCGCCCAGCACCCAAGGTGACCTGGTCCAAGGTAGATGCCAACCTTAAAGAGAGACGTAATGTGCTCATCAAGACATCAGAGTGGGACACATTACTCATGATTGAAGATGTGAACAGATATGATGCTGGTAAATATGTCCTGACTCTGGAAAACAGCAGTGGAACAAAGAATTTCACCATTGTTGTCAAGGTCAATGGTAAGCCATTACTGAAAGAGTATGCACATAGCCAATATTATAACATGTTCTGTAGAACTGTTGCATTACTAAAAACTCTAAAATCTGTATGCTCAGATTCTCCTGGACCACCAACAAACCTCATTGTGAAGGAGACATCCAGAACTCATGCCTGGATTACCTGGGATGCTCCTCTTATAGATGGTGGAGGCCCAGTCAAAAATTACATTGTGGAAAAGCGTCTTGCAGAGAGAAAAGCTTGGACCTGTGTGGCAGCAGATTGTCCTAAACCCTCATTTAGGATTATGAACTTGGAACCAGGACAAGCATACTGCTTTAGAGTACTGGCTGAGAATGCCTATGGTATTGGAGAGGGCATTGAAACAGCAGGAAGTGTTCGGGCATCAGGTAAAGGCCAAAGTGTATTTTTATAAATGGGAAAATTTGTTTAATTGTAAGTTTATTTAATTGTATTCGATTTATTCTCACCACAGAGAAACCTGGACCAGTTAGTGAGTTCAAAGCCACAAAGACCACTAAGAATTCAATTACACTGGGATGGAAAAAGCCTATCAGTGATGGTGGCAGCTTTGTCACTGCTTACATTTTGGAACAAAGTGAAGGCGAGGACAAGTGGAAACAGATCTTGAAAGGCAAAAACACTTCGCACAGCATTAGTGAGCTGACTGAAGGCAAGGAGTACTTGTTTAGAGTCAAGGCTCTCAATGAGTCAGGAGAAGGACCACCGACTGATCTAACTGTTGTTGCCAAAGATCAGTTTGGTGAGAAAACAAACCCTACACTTACATCGACTCTGTTTTAATACAAATGTACATTTATCTGTATATTTTTCTGTTTTAGTTCTTCCTGACTGCAACTTGAGCAATCTGCATGATGGCTGCTGTGTGGTTAAGGAGGGCAGCACCACACGTATCAACATCCCGCTAACTGGAATTCCTCAACCAACTGCCACCTGGAAGAAGGGAGATGTCGGCATTGGAGACACTGGACGCATGTGTGTTGAGGCTTCCCCAGGTGTAACTACGTTGCTTATCAGGGACTGCCAGAGGGGAGATGCTGACACATACACCATTAATGTCAAGAACAGCGCCGGAACCAAAGACTGTAAATTCCAACTCAAGGTGGTTGGAAAACCTGGTATCTGCACAGGTCCCATTAAGTTTGATGAAATTACAGCAGATGGAATAACACTGGAATGGGCACCGCCTATTGATGATGGTGGTGCTGAGGTGTCCAACTATATTGTTGAGAAAAGAAGAACAACAGATAACAAGTGGGCTACGGTGGCTTCAGCTATCCAGAAGACCACTATGAGGGTACTTCGCTTGCATGATGGCATTGAATACATCTTCAGAGTGTTTGCTGAAAACAAGTATGGGGTTGGAGAGTACCTGAGGTCAGACCCTGTAATTGCCCAGCATCCGTTTAGTAAGTATTGTACCTGTCAGTTTTTCTGGGTAATTAATGGCTGATTTGTTTTTCATGTACAAATCAATTATAACCTTTTTGTATAAATAGATGTGCCTGAGGCTCCTGCTCCTCCAGAGATTGTGAGCATTCGTCATGAGTCCGCTATTCTGAATTGGGCAGATCCAAAAGACACTGGTGGTTCCCCAATAACTGGTAACATCCTGAAATTAATCAAAGTTATGCATATGCATATTAGGACTATTTGTTGATCCAATTTCTCCCCTCAGGCTATCATGTGGAATTCAAGGAAAGAAACAGTCTAATGTGGAAACGGGCTAGTAAAACTCCTTTGAGAGTGAAGGAGTGCAGAGTCACTGGCCTTATTGAAGGTCTTGAGTATGAGTTCAGGGTAATGGCTATGAATGTGGCTGGTATCGGAAAGGCAAGCAAGGCGACAGAGGCAGTTGTTGCCTTGGATCCTATTGGTAAGTAATTATTAATAATTAGAATAATAATAATTAATAAATAATTAGAATAAGAAATAGAATACTTAAAACGTGACAGGATGAACTTGGTAATATGTATCTCTGTTTTCTCAGATCCTCCCGGAAAACCTGAAGTTATTAACATCACGCGCAGCACTGTCACTCTGATCTGGACTCCTCCCAAATATGATGGAGGTTACAAGGTGACTGGCTACATGGTTGAGAAGCTTGAGTCTGGTGGAAAGGCTTGGATGAAGGCCAATCATGTTAACATTCAAGGTTGTGCCTTTACCGTAACTGATCTCACTGAAGGATCACAACACCAGTTCAGGATCAGAGCTAAGAATGCTGCTGGAGCAATCAGTGTACCATCAGAGCCAACGGAGTCTTTGACATGCAAGGATGAGTATGGTAGGTTACGAATACAAAATAACAAACTAAATAATGTGCTATCTGGAATTAGTATGCCTGAATTTAATAAAATGCACATACAATGAAATGTACATTTCATCCCCTACAGAGCCACCAACTATCACTATTGATCCAGATATGAAGGATGGACTATCCGTCAGGGCTGGAGACACAATTGTGATTACTGCTTCCAAGATTGTTGGTAAACCTCCACCTACTTCTGCCTGGTCCAAGGGAGGCCGTGAGTTGAAGAACTCAGAAGTTGTCAACATCACTACCACCCCTACCTCTTCCACAATTGCTATCAAGTATGCTAGCAGGAAGAACACTGGGGACTATGTCATCACAGCAAGCAATCCATTTGGAATTAAAGAAGAGCATGTAAAGGTTAAGGTCTTAGATAACCCTGGTCCACCAGGTCCAATTGAGGCCAGTAATATTTCGGCTGAAAAGTGTACGTTGACTTGGCTTCCACCAGAAGAGGATGGAGGTAGTTCCATTAAGTCTTACATTCTTGAGAAGCGGGAAACCAGTCGACTACAATGGACCAAAGTTGCTGAAAACATTGTGGACTGTAGATTTGTAGTCAGTAAACTCATCAAGGGCAATGAGTATATCTTCAAAGTGTCTGCTGTAAATCAGTACGGCGAAGGAGATTCAAGCCAGTCTGCTCCAGTGAAAATGGTTGACAGTTACCGTAAGTCAATAATGTTTTTATGATTATATTTTACTTGATCAGGACTTTTGGGTCCTTTATTTAAATTTATAACTCCTCTTTGCTTTTCTCACAGGCCCACCTGGCCCCCCATCAGTCCCAGAGGTTGATA